>JARHVA010003433.1:1845000-1982500 GCA_037957365.1 Torreya grandis
TCAATAAGTTGTTGGTTTTGTAACCTTGTTTCATTGAGATATATTTTCTAGTCTTTGAATGTTTTATTGTGGCTTCATGTCATTTATGAATTTATCATTGATTTATTTTAAAACATGTTATTAAAATGAAAATTTCTTGTTGGAACCATGTTAAAAAATTGAATTAAATTAAATCAATTTTTAGATCATACCCCTTGAACCATAATTAATATGAGAGATTAGTATGAATATATTGAAGACTTATGTTTCTATTTAAAGGTGTTAATAATGAATTCTTGTGATCTCAGGTATATTAAAATATTAAATGAAGTAAATTCATTATTAATATGTTATTAAAACGAGAAAATGAGAAAATGTTTTTATTTTATTAATTATTATTAATAAACAAAAAGATACTATTCCCAATAAATATTGCAATAAAACATAAATTTTGATAATTGAAAAATAATTTAAAATTATCGTATATTTACTAATTATCCAAAACTAAGATTAAAATATTATTTTATTATGTATTAACAATATATATAATCTAAATTAAATGTTTAGAATAATTTACATTCTTATAAATTAATATTAAATAATAATATTAATACTAAGATTGTTAATAACTAGGTACCTAGAAAAATTCCTACATTAAGAAAGACAAGATAACATGAAAAAAAAAATCTAGGAGGAGTGAGTTGTAAAATGCCCTAAAACCCAAGCTAGCAATAACCCACTGTTAAATCAAACAACCTAAAAAATAACTTTAACATACTCAAGTCATTATTTTTAATTAAATTAATATTAAGCCAATAATATTAGTTCAACTCTATTCCACCATCAATGTTAAAGTTTTTATTGTACTTGTAAATTTCTAGTGGTTCTATTATACACAATTTGAGGTAGTGGTCCTATATGGCAAAAGCCTTGGTATTATTAGTAAAAATATGATGATGAGTCTTGAAATAATATTATATTAAATTTGACTTAACCAAACTCATTATTGGGGTTTTCTTATGTTGACTTTTTTTATTGTAAACATTTCATTGACTATTATTCCTTACTTAGACCCTTTTTCGACCTTTTCTAATTTTATCTCTCTAGTTATAGATTAATAAAAATAATTAATGAGTGAGAAAATGTTATATTTTGTTCAGGATATAATATTGGGTTTACATTCAGTGGGTTGAGATGTGTGTGTGTGTGTGTGTGTGTGTGTGTGTGTGTGTGTGTGTGTGTGTGCATGTGTATAAATATTTTCACCCTTTTATGATTTTATTTCAATAGTTATAGCTGAATAAAAATCATTATGAGTAAGAAAAGGTTTATGTATTAGTTTGGGGATATAATATTGGGTTTATATTCAATGGGTTGTGGGGTGGGCTAGGGGGGGTGGGGATGTATGTGTGTGTGCATACATACATACATACATACATACATACATACATAAATATATACATATGTAATTACATACATACCTATATATAGGCATACAGACACACACATATATGCATACATGCATGTATGTCTCTCTCTCTCTCTCTCTCTCTCTCTTTATATATATATATATATATATATATATATATATATATATATATATATATATATATATAATTCCTTAGTATCCACATATAGACATGTACACTCATCATTAGGGTGGTTTGGTTGAACATGGGACCATATCATCTCTTCTTTCAGTATCATCTAATTATGATATTATGACTATATTAAAAAAAACATACAAGATTCACAATATGGTGAAAACATTATAATTTTCACCTCAATATCATGCTTAGGTTTCACATATTTCATTGGAATAACTTTTAAACATGCAATGTTAGTAACAATAATAAATAACTTGTGAATTATTTATCTTACTATAAATCATAATGAATGTTATTGTTATTTATTACTTTTCATTTAATAAATATGCGTAAGTAGGAACATGATGAATGATTGTGAATAAGATTAAATTTAGTGACAATGATATCTTCAATGACATATTAGACTACACTTTCTTGAATTGAGATAATATACTCCCATTCCTTATGAAATGAGACCTTTAAATATCCATTATAAACTATATAAGTGTATTACAATGTGTTTTTATGAAAACAATAAGTTGTGTTTTTATATTTAATAGATATGAGGAAACTACTAAGGTTATATTGTGACTATTGAGAGCTAAGATAGGCATACTACAAGAGATGGAATCATATAGATATAAATCACTATGGTACTAGTCTCAGACATATAGCTTTTTTATTCAAGATATGTATAAATATCTTAACCCATGAAATGGTGATTCTTGATCATAGATACCAAAAAATTATCTATGTAAATACTATTTCCCAAGTTTATTAAACATAATATTTAATGTTTAATTATTTTTGAATCCATTGGAAGATACTATAAATGATAAATTATTTTACAATTGGATGTGTATTGATATGTTGGATACTTGTAGTAAAGCCTAAGCCACATAGGTTTTAATGTGTGAATTATTGAGATGTGTGTGTGTGTGTGTGTGTGTGGGTGATTCTATGTTATAATAATATTAATTTCCTTGAGGAACATCTATAGGATTTAAATTTAAGAGATAAAATTTATCTTAGTTATTGCCCTACAATCACTAAACCCATCCACTATGTTATAATAATATTAATTTCCTTGAGGAACATCTATAGGATTAAAATTTAAGAAATAAAATTTATCTTATTTTTTCCCCTGCAATCACTAAACCCATCCACAACTTAATTTTCACAATTATGATGTTTAAGAGTCCATATTATTATTATTATTATTATTATTATTATTATTATTATTATTATTATTATTATTATTATTATTATTATTATTATTTATGTGAGAAAATAGTTTTACATTGCATCTATTTATTGTATAAAAATGGAAATGCAAGTGACCTATTAATCAATCTTAGCTTGAAGAAGATAAATCCTACTTACACTTCCAATTGTTGGTACATTAAATATTTAGGGTCATGACCAAGATGAATCTACTAGACTTAACCAAGGGATATATTACCATAATAACATCACTAGAAAGGGTTTCAAATCCTGACTAATTAAGTAACACTATGTGATAACCCTAGTTAGGTGCTATGTTTTCATATTCATAAAGTAAATGAAAAGTAACATGAATTCTAATCTAGTACTCACCAAAGCTTGTGGTAGAAAGTGGAGGTAATAAAAATAAAAAGTAAACATGCATAAAAATATATACTCACAATAATTCATAGGAAATCCTAATGTATGGGAGAAAAGTACAAATGCAAATATATGTACTTTTACAAAGGAGGAACAAAGTTAGGAATACATACATTTGAAGACAAACATGCCAAGCCTCAATATCTCCCTTAGCCAAGGTGCTTGTGGTATGTAAGGATAAGTCAGATCTAGGCTAAAAAAATTCTCTATGCATCAAAAAGACTTCTCCACAATACAATATTTGTATCTCCAGAGAAAGTATTGAAATCGTAAGCTATGTTTCTCAAGTAGAATGGTAAATAAGCAATTGGCAATATAATATTCTTATTATTATCTTATCTTTTTTATAAATAAAAGAAATGGATATGTGTATATAGCTTGATTTAACCCTAAAACTTTCCAAAATATTTTATGATAGGGTTGGCCCAATCGACTCTCTATCATTATTTGATAAAAACAAGTTAGATCTTGGTTTATGTTAGCTAGAGCAGACCTAGATCTGTAATGTGATTTTAAAAATTTAAATACTGGGTCAATCCAATTGAATCTATATTTTTAATTAATTAACTCTAAAAATAAAGTTAGTATAGGCTAAATTAGTACTATAAATGGTAAAATAAGGTTTTGGCTCAGGCAGGGACTAGAAGTAAAGAGTATAAATATAAAATATAACTTAATGTATAATAAACTAGATGGCCATGTATAACTTCTAGTTTCTTATACTATAAGTTATATTTTATATTTATATTTTTAGAATGTTTGAGAGTGGTTTAAGACCTCTAGGAGAGATAATACAAATTCTAAATTTTGGAGGGTCCTATTAGGTTTAAAACTTAGCCACATTTTAGGGTTATAGGATTTCAAACTAAGCCATATTTTAGGATTCTAGGATTTTAGGGAGGAATCATAAGAGGCAAATGGATAGACACTATGTAATTTGAAAAATGTTAGGAATGATATAAATCCTCAAAAATCTTATGAAAAATCAATGGTCTACCCACCCTTTTACTAGTGTACCCTTTAAAGTGAGCACTCAGAGAGATTGAAACTCAACAAGTTCTTAGAAAAGAAGTGTTAGTAAGTGGTAAAGTTTACAAAATATTTTGTGCATACATATTATCCACTCTAAGCTCATCATGTATCACATGAGTGTAACATGGTATGATACATCGAGAAAGAACATGGTGACACATAAAAAATGAACTAACTAAAAATGAAATACTAAAATTAATGCTGAAATGAAATGAAAGTAACTGAAAATACCATATGCATACCTTAAATTACCTTTTCATCAAATGGTTACACGAAAATATCTCAGTCTTGATCATGGAAGGTACAATACCTACATTTGATAAACCCTATGGATATAATACTAACAATATAATCAATATTTGTGTACATAGGATGGTTAATGTAGAAATGAATTACTTAGAAAAATTGGTAGATTAGAATTGTTAAGGTAAGGTTTGAACCAAAGGATCAAGCATGTAAATGCCAAAATGATGAAAAATGATTGAAGAACACACTAACTCATGTTGGGAAGCATGGAAAACATAAATGACAAAAATGAGTGTAGAACATACTAAATCACATTAGAAAGTATGCAATACATGAATTACAAATGAAATATCGATGCAATAAAAATCTAAAAAGGATATTCAAGCAAGTGAAAATTAACATTATGTAATATAATAATGTTGAATCAAACATAAAAAAAACACAAATGATTGAAAATGAAATTTAAATCAAGGTGTAAAAAATTCACATCAAATAAAGATGAAGAAATCATAAATAATTGAAAATGAAATGTAATTCAAGATGTAAAACAAGCATGTCAAGTCATACATAAAGAAAAACATGTAATTATGTAAAGTGTCATATTTAAGATAAGTGAAGTTCACAAAAATCAAATAATATCATGTTGGATAGATGAAATTCAAAATCTCTAAAGGATGAAAACCCAAATTTAGTGATTTCTCTGAGATACAATGTAAGAAAAAATATAACCAACTAATGACATGACTAGGATGACAGTGATATGGTGTGTTAACCAAAATGGTGTGAGGGTGTTTGTGAGGAAGGCTTGGTCTTATCAAAGGTCTTATAGTACAACTCACAAATTATAAACCAAGAGGCATAAAAAGGAAAATGTGATCAAGGATGTGATCAGCTAAAATAAATATCTAACAAGGATAATATCATGGAAATATGATGTAAATAAGGAATATGAGACACCACATGGTTGATGAGAACATCCTTATCAATAATGAGACATACTAATCAAGTGAAAAAGACTAAAAATTGTTGACAACAAGTACATAATAGACTCTAACTAATGAACATAAAGTTTGGGTTGACAAGTGAAGTACAAATATCAACCCATAAAGGTTATATGCATGAAAATTAAAATAGACCTACCTTCCCAGAATATGTTCATCATTCCTTCAGACCCCTTATAGAATCATCAATATACTATGAGGATTAGGTACTTATGTGATAAATTAGGTGGCACTAAAAGTGTATGCTATAATGAGACCTCCTACCTTAGTCTACTAGCCTAACACTCCCCAATGGACCTTCACTTTATCATGAATCCAACTATGGAGCTTGAGCTTTGATTAAGATAAGATATGTGCCAAATATAGATCAAGTCTTTTGGTGTGATATGAATTTTAAGTTTATTTTTTCCTTTTTATTGTTGCCTTTTGTTTCTTTTATGATTTGGCTTTTAACTCTTTCAAATTTTTATATTCCTCTTCCTCCATATGGATTTAGAGAACCAAATATGAGTTAAATATGTGAAGAACACAAGAGAGATTATACTTGGTCACTATCAAAAAGGGCCTAAAAACCAAGGTGTCTAAATACTCTTAGACTTTCTCAAAAGTAAGTGTGCGATCTCAAATTTGACCTATGTGTTCATCAAATAAAAGGAAATAAGGGAAAGATAGGGATCATAATGGATCCATCCATGTAATAAGTGATACAATGATGAATCTTATTATAGCTAACCATAAGGAGGTAAAATTTTACTATAAAGGGGATTGGTATATGCTATGATAGTCATGTCACTAAAAATCCATGCCAACTTACAAGGGATCTAACATAAGAACCATTGAAAGTAGTAGTTATCCTAAAAGAGGGGGAAAGTAATTTATAAATGTCTTAATGTGGTATTTTTGAATAAATCCTAGTCCTATCCATGGTGATACACTAAAATTCACAAGGTGAAGACCAATGTTAAATAAGGGGGAAATTAATCATAAAGCTACTAAGGCAAATAATGACAAAAATCTAACAATGAAAGAGGTATCTAAGAACTAAAGTAAAAATAAATTCTAAATGTAATGTGTAATAAAACCAAAGAAATTAAAGGAAATAATTGGGTTAGTAAAATGAAACTAGATGAAATAAAGTGAACAAAAATAAAAAAAACATGAGACAAAAATAACAACTAAAATCTATGCTAATGGCTATATCAAAGATGATCATATAAAATATACGCCTATGTGTCTCAAAAAGTTTCTTTAAGTTGAATTTGTTTTTTATTATGTGATTTAGAATAAGAGTGAGCATCATAAAATTCTCCAATGGATAAGTGTATGTATGGATGGGCATCACAATATGCCTCAAAGTCTAAAATGATATATTGATGGTCATCATAAGCTTCTCCAAAGTCTTAAATGATATGTGGATGGGCATCACAAGATGCCCCAACATATAATATGTAGTGAGGTAAAATTGAATGATTAGAATTATTTGCATTAGGTTGGTAGATGTATTTATAGATAGGTAAATGTGTTATTTTTTTAGATTTTAAGGATGTTAAAATTGAAATAGTATTTTTATAAGAGGTATGAAGAGGTATATAAAGAAAAGGAGGAACATGTATGATGTAATTTGGATTAGGTTTTTTAATTAGGTTCTCATTTGGTTTATATGACCTAAGAGGTTAAGGTTGGACAAATTCAACCACCCGTTTGAATATGTTTATGCTAGATATCCTTTCCTTATTGTTATAGGAAGAAGGATAAAATATGTTTTAGACAAAATTAATAGATGAGGTGGAGGTATGGGATAATTATTTTTGATCATTAAGTAGGTAATGGTGATGTGATTGTGGTTCCTAGGATTGGATTTGAGATGCTTGAAGATAGTCTTGATAATGTTCTTTTATTAGAGTATCAATATTGAATTGTGGACCAAGAAAGGAAGCAAGAAGATATCGGTGAAGATCATGGCAATACTCATGAGAATTACCTATAATAGCATTCCACCAACAAAACATATTGGTATTGTACCATTTTAGAGGAGTTTTGGAAGCATCAAAGCTCATGGGTTTAGAGGGTGGAAATTTCTTCTTAAGTTTTTCTAAACTCAAGGGACAGTGGGTGGGATTAAATATTTGTTGAATTGGATAGTCCCTTTTGAGTTTGGGGAGTATTATAATAATCAATGTTATGATAAAATTATTGGAAACATTCCTTAGTAGTTTCTTGAGGTGATTCAAATTGAGTCATAATAAAGTCTTTCCTTTTGTCTTAGTCTAAGGCTTCTTCTAATGTTTGAGGGGAAAAGATCCAAACTTTGTATTGAAGAGTATATTTAAGAGCATTAAAAAATATATTTAAAATATTATCATCATTCATGTTGTGTTCCATTTTGTGAGCTATAGATTTCCATAATTTGATGAAAGTGTAAATGGATTCATTAGGATGTTAATTGACATTGATGAAATGGCTAAGGTAATTTTCAGGAAGGTCATCATGTTGGAAATCCTTCACTATATCATTGACTAAATCTTATATTTATGACATGAAATTTCTATCAAGTTATTTCTGACATTAAAGTACATCACCAATAAATGTTTTGGCTAGGATCTTGGTGGTATAGAAGGTACTAGTTTAGACCCATTCCTTATAGAGATTACCAAAAGATTTAAGAAAGATAGTGGGATCTTTAGTTTCGTCATATGTGATAGTTGGAGATATGTTTCCAATGTCTATGGATGTAATGAATGAAGATAAAGGTTCTTTTTTAATATGTGGAATAATTTTGTTATGCATGATTGTTTGAGGGATGATATTCTTATTGACATCTCTACGAGGGGGATGGACAAATATTTGATTTGGTTGATTCATGATGACTTGAGGTGGTTAACTACCCATCATTTGGGATTGAATTTTAATTAATTGTGAATGGATAGTTGTTTGACTAAAATTCATTTGTTAAATAATTTGATGAATAATTTGAGTTGTATCAATTTGAGGATTTTCATTTCTAGTGGTAGGAGGTGGAATGTTAGGGTTGGTAGGAGTATTCCCTATATTGGTAATAGGGGATGGATTGTTGGGTGGATGATTCCATAAATTGTTAGTAGGAGGAGTAATGGAATGAATGACCTCAACTACATTACATTATGTAATAATTCACTTTAGATTAGGAAGACATGAAGGAAGAAATTGAATAGTTTCATCTAAAGTAATAAAATAAGTGAGGTTCTATTCTAAATCCTTAATTATGCAATGTTATAGAATAATTAGAGGTTTAAAATGTGGATTAATTATGGAATAAGACTCAATAACTAAAAATAATAAGAAAATTATAAGTAACTAAGTCCAACATGTTCACTTAGTTCTTTGGGAAATCTAAGCAAAAAATTAAGTAATAGACTAAGTCGAAGTACTCAACTTTGTTATGAGGGAAGGAAGCCTATAAAATAATAAGTCCATTAGTTCGATTGAATTATAAGAACAAGGATTTTTTTTTCAAGATAATAGCTAAGCAAATATAATTGAGCACATAAATAATTTGATCAATGTGTTTGATATAATTTTAGCACACAACACAAACCTTTTACTAACGTTATCCAGTACAAGTTTTGTAATACAAAATACAATGATCAAAGAGAAAGAAACTAAGCTTGAATGTAAATGCTAAGCTAAGTGGTCATTCCTAAATGTTGTTAAGTTATAATAGTTTTTGAAATTAATGTGATTGGGAATTGGTTGTAAAAAAGAACTAGATAGTAATTTAAGGATGGTTTCATGAAGTTTAGCCTGAAATGGATCTGTATTATTGATGGTACTACCTTGGTATTGAGGCCTACTCCCTCACTTCACAATCCCACAATGATAAGGGTCATAGGTGCTTTACTAATATATACCATTAATGACATATTTATACTTAGCCACAAAACCAAGTTGGCTTCCCCATTGGTGATAAAATCTAAGTAGGTAGAACTTGGGAAGATAAATGTTTAATGATTTTTTGTGTAAAGTGATTTTTAAGTTTGTGCAAAGATAAAAATAGTGTGACTAAATTGATAAATTAAAAAAACACATAATAGTCTATGTTTGTTACTCTAATCATGCAAGCAACTGAAAATGAAAAGTGAATAAATAGGATTGTAAATGAACATAAATGACTAAGATGGTGAGAACTAACCTTGGTAGTTTTGAAGATGCTGAATTTGTAATTTTTTTATACTAAAAATTTGCTAGCAGAGATGGTTGTGTTGATTGTGTTTGTAAAAATTACTAACAAAGTTGGCTATGTTGACTATGTTTGTAAAATTTTCTAACAAAGTTAGTTGTGTCAATTATGTTTTTAAAACCTGCTAACAAATTTGATTATGTTGAATATGTCTATAAAATCTGCTAACATAGTCCATTGTGTTGACTATGTTTATAAAACCTACTAACATAGTCGACTATGTCAACTGTGTTTGTACAACTTTTATTTGAAGAATCCCTACATAAATAAGAAATAGAGTTCATTTAATCAATTGTGTGTTAAACCTATTCACTAACTATTAGACTGAATCAACAAGTTTGATATAATACTAGAGAAATAAAAATATATAACATGTTAATAAATGAATGCATGAATGAAAACATACAAGGGTTTGATTCAGGTCAGTTTCAAAAGAATGTATATAAAATTAAATACAATTTATCTATTAATTAATCCTAGTTCAGAGTGGATAAATCTTACTTACACTTACAGTTATTGATACATTATATATTAAGGGTCATGACCAAGATGGATCCTTTGAACCTAGCCAATGGATCTCTTACCACATTAACATCACTAGAGAGGGTTCCAAAACCTCTATTCAAGCAATAATATGTAATAACCCTAGATAGGTCTTATGTTTTCATATTCACAAATTAAATGATAAGTAAAGTAAAGTTTAATATAGTGCTCACCAAAGCTTGTGACACAAAGTGGGGCTAATAAACATAAAAAGTAAACTTGCATAAAATATATATACTCACATAAATGTATAGGAAATCATAATGCATGGGAAATAAGTAAAAATGCAAATATATCTACTTACAAAATAGGAACAAATTTAGGAACACTTAAATTTTAAGACAAACCCTTTGAGACTCAATATCTCCCTTACGCAAGGTGATTCACAACAGGTTGTTGTGGTATGTAAGGATAACAAGGATAAGTTAGATCTAGGATACACAACTTATATATTCATCCAAAATACTTCTCCAAAATACAAGATTTATATATCCAAAGAAAGTATTGAAACCCTAAGATATGATCCTCAAGTAGAATAGTGGTCAAGTAGATGTGAAATATAATATTCTTCTTATTCTCTTCACTTTTTTATAAATGATGGAAATGGATGTGTATATATAGATGAATCTAACCCTAAAACTTTTGGAAAGTTTAGTTGATAGGGTCAGCCCAATTGAATATATATCATTCATTAATAAAAACAAGTTAGATCCTAGTCTAGGTCAGCCAGAGTAGAACTAGACTCATAACATGCTTTTAACAATTTAAATACTGGGTCAAGCTAATTGAATATATAGTGTAAATTATTAAACTCTTAGATTAGAGTCATCCTAGGCCAACTTAGTATTGTAAATAGTAAAATAAGGTTTTGGTTTAGGTAGGGGCTAATAATAGGTATTATAAATATAAAATAAACATCCAATTATAAGTTGACATTTAGACATGGACATCTAGTTTAATATAATTTGAGCTATATTTTATATTTATGCTTTCACAGTGTTTGAGAATGGTTTAAGAACTCTAGGACATATAATGCAAATTATAGATTTTGAAGGATCCTATTATATTTTAGACTTAGCCACATTTTAGGGTTCTAGGATTTTAGACTTAGTCATATTTTGGGATTCTACAATTTTAGGGAGGAATCATAGGAGGCAAATGGATAGACACTGTAAGGAAGTTGATAAATGGTAGTAATGATATAAAATCCAAAACAATATTACAAAGCACCAATGGTCTGTCCACCCCTTCTTGGTGCACCCTTTAAGGCATACACCCAAAGTGATTGAAGCTCGATAGGTTCTTGCAAGAGAGGAAGTGTTAGTAAGTGGTAAAGTTAATAAAAATATTGTGTGTATATAGTCACCCCTTAAAATTACCTATCCATAGTGATCATTAAAAATAAGGATGAAAATATTTTTCATTATTTTCATTTTAATGTTCCTAATTGTAAATCAATTTTTTCTTGATTTTGATTTTGGATCACATGACAAATTTTGGTCCACATGAAAAAACCATTAAGATCATTCCACATGTCATAATCACACCATCATATGCCATAATAATGCTAATTGAAATTTCATTTATATACCTTTATGTATTTGAAAGACATTTTAAAAATTTAATTATACTATTGTTAGTGCATTTCATAAATTATTGATTGTGAAAAAATATGTTTATAACCCTAAAAAGACAAGGAAAATTAGTGTTGATCCACAACTTGAATGAAAGGACTTTATTTTTTAAAAATATGTTTACTCAATGCTAGACCACAAAAATACATAAACATTTATCTTGATTATCCTAAATACCTTAGGTTGATTTGAAGCATTATTTTATATCTCATAAATCTAGAAGATAATTCAATTAAATTTTGATATGATTGAATACAAAAGGTTTAGACTTTAAGTTATTATTATTTCATGATTTGGAGATAATGAATCCTTGTTGAATTTAAATATTTATTTTATGACTCAATTATATATTTTTTTTAAGACAAGATTATTAGATTACTTAACATTCATAAAATCAAAGTTGGAATTCATGGTTGAATTCAATAATAATCACCCTTATATGGTCGATTATCATTATATTTTTGGTAATTCAGATCTTACCATTACATGGAAATTGTAGCATGACACATTGTAACTATGCTCTTGGGTCTTTAGAATGATTATAAGTTAAATATTTAATTTAATAATTTATATGTTACTAATATGTATTAAGAGATAACCCTTATGGTTAAAAATTGGTTTTTAAATATGGATTCTGGTCCTTAATCTTGCATTACACTTTAGATTGGAAACAAAATTTGTGCCAAATATATGTAGAATTTTTCTTTCAAAATCATAATTGGAACCTAATTGGACTTGTTTATTCTTTAAAGTGAAATCATCCTACACAAGTAAAATATATAGATGAGATTATTAGCCTGTGAGATGATTAGATAACCTAATAATTGTGTAATGAACATTCACAACTTTTTATATAAGTGTTAAAGTTTTAATAGGGTCACCAAAAATTATCTAATGACTATAGTTATCAATCAAGCCCTAATACTAGAGTGTGTTGTCCTTGAAAAGTGATTCCTCATTTTTTAGACAACATAAGACTATTTTGGTCCTACATGGCCAAAATTGTTTTTCTCCTTTCCAAAAATTTGTTTCGAAACATTCAATTTCATCATTTTCTCAAAATTTTTGGTAAATGGATTAGCAGGTTCAACAGGTTCAAAGGCTTCTACGGGCGAGTTCAATCAGAAGGGACTAGTTTCTCACACTTGGACACTTTTGGGATAGGTTCAAAGGTTCAAGTAATTCAAAGGTAGCCTCAGTCAAAGAAAGAAGTAGTGAGCAGTTGGTTCAATCTGCAGGGTCAATCAATGGGTTCAAGAAAAAGTCTACAGAAGCCGCCATGTGTCCCATTGAAGTTCTGCAGAGTGTGACAAGTGTCAGTGTCTGCATCTCTAGCCTTTTTGTAAGCTGTAAATCTTATTTCAATAAGTTTCTTAGAATCTCATGGATGGTGATAAGTGGAAACTATGAAAGGCCCCAATGTGTTCATCTAAGAGTAGCGAAACATGCCACATATCCCCTCTAAAGCTCAGTGGAAGCTGACAACCGTCATTATCCGTAGCTTCTTTATTTTACTTTTTGTTTTCGCTAAAGACCATGGTGGGCCCTGGGTAAGTTGTATATGTAAGTGGAAGCTACCACTTGTCTGCATCCATGTGACTGTTTAAAGTATTCAGACCACGCCACGTGTCCCGTCCCAGTGCAATAAAAACTACCTTGTGTCTGCATCCATGCCTCCAACCTCTAACAAGTCTCAAGGCCTAATCCCAAAAGCTTATTTAAATTTTTTGGATTCTACCATGTGTCCTCACCCATGTCACAACAAAATGATAGGATTGTAAACATCAAAATTGGGGCAAATGGCTAGCTGTTAACCTTCAAAGGAAGAGAGACCCACGAACGCCAAAATTGCTGCAGTGAAGCATCTGATTGATCCTTGAAGTATTAGAACATGGACCTGATGTATTCAAAGACCCTAAGGCCAAGACCAAGAGAATGAAGAGTCAAAGAGGGAAACTCAGTGGGAGTTAATTCCAAGAGGTGAAGCAGTTCACCAGGTAGATATTTGGGGCTTGAAAACATTGAAAGTGTAGGCTATTTGTCCCCTTTGAATTAAAGGTAGAATAGACATTTACACAGATAGTAGGTGATGGAATGAGTGATTCAGACTTAGGAGAAGACAAGGAAGATGAACCAACATGCCACAGTTAAGGTAGCTACCTTGCTCTAGCATGGCCCTTTCTGACAGAATCAAAAATGTAGCCAAGGCATTGATTGTGCAGCATAGGTCACTCCATGGGACAAAGTGCCAAGTCTCTCTTGGCCTCTATATAATGTAAACTCTTTCATTGTTACAAGGGATATCTTCCCCTTACCAAAAGTGAAACTCTACCCAAATTGAAAGGCATTACTGAGACTTTGAGCTCAGATTGTAATTCATATTTCTTTGATTCAATGAGAAATCAAGTTACTTGCAGACTTTGTGCTATTATAGCTTGTGCTACTTTAAGAGATTATTCTTATGTATATCTTTTGAAATCATTCTTATTTATTTGATTTAATAAGAAGGACTAGTGGAGGTGATAAGGAAGGTGTCCTGAAGCCAACTACTTTCAGACTTTGCACTGTCATAGTTGTCTTTAGTGTGTGTTTATTTTCTATTTCTATGTAAAGGACCTTGGGATGACTTTGTGCCCCCTTTATTATTCATATCTAACTCTTGGGTAGTTGAGGTGGAAATTTTGTGTTTTGTTTCATACTACTGGTTACTGTGCCCTTTTGTCACCTATTACCAAAAAGACTGTTGCCTGCAAGAACAAGCACTTCTAAAAGAAGAGAAGTGCCTTCTGTCACTTCACTAGGATTTCTACTATCCAGGAAGGGATTTGGCTCTTGGCTGAATGTTACTTTTGAAAGAAGAGAAGTACCTTCACCAATCACCCAAGATTTCTCCTTTGTCTGTGAGCATCATCTCTGAAAGAAGAGAGATGGATGATGTATTCTGCCCCTGTGTCTTACTTTCTACTTATTTATATAGTATATAGCCTCTGAATATTTAATAGGGAACCTTCCCTTGATGATAGGAGAGATTTGTCCCCTATTGATGTAGTAAACCTACACACTAGGATGACCCATCTCCCTATGCTATGGTGATAGGAACTATTTTGGTCACCAGTTAACTGGCTGACAAAATATTCAACCAACAGTTTTTGGTGACTCCGCTGGGGATGAACGTGTAGTCTGAAGCCTCAAATTTTAGATTAAATAAATTCTAACCCTTATCCATTATAGACTCTAGCGATTCCATTCCATGTCTTACCCATTATCCATTTATAGCCTTACCATTTTCATCCATCTCCATTATATTATCTAGTCTACAAGACCAGAGCTACTGGGAAAGAAAGCGCAATTTGAAGCCTCAAGCTTTAAGCTAAAGTAGGGCTAGTTTCTTTTCCATTTTTGTCTTATAATTTGGCAACTCCACTTAGATGTGTTATCCCTATTGTTCATAATTTGATCATGGCAGTTTGAGGCCCCTGGGGTAACTCATTTGGCCCACTTAATCTAACTCCACCCTTGCATGAGCTACCTTGCTTGGTGTTTCAAGTGTGGAACTACTTCATTATTTGTGTAGTTAAGGAAACCCAGGTGCATGTTTGGTACAACATGCCTTAATGGAAGTTTGTTAATTATGGGATGTAGTTGAGATAGAGGCATGTTTTTATTTATGTTAGGAATGAGGTTCAAGGCTGACATGTTTGGAAAAACATTCACAATGGGATCCATAATTTTACCATAGGGTTTGAGTTATTTGTCCACTTTTATGTCTTTAGTATATGATAAGAGTATATATATTATCAAGGGATCCATCTTAAAAACTTGTTTATATAAGGGTCTACGGAATTCTTATACATTTCAAGTTCTATTTTTATATTAGGTTGATAAATTATAATGACCTAACTATACATCATTTGGAACCTAGTGTTGAAATTCCTAATGGAATCATTCTGTTCTATCTTGAAACATGTAAATTTTTGCTATAGGAAATTATTATCAATAAATTTATTTAACTGATTTATGAAGGTTTTTCTAAATTTCTCCCATATTTTGATGGATTTTATAAGGATATTGATGGCTAGTTGTAGGCTACATCCATCAGATTGAATAGGAATATCCTATAAGATGCAGCCTTGTGTTTAAAATTTATGAGTATTAGGGTGACATAATATGAATTTAAATGATCTTAAATAGTCTAAAATACACAAGGTTTTAAATTCATAAGGTACCTATTTGGTTTCTTGGGAAGGTCATGGACAACTCCAAGAACATTGATAGTTAACCTAGATAACTAGGACATTTGGGCAACCATTAGAGGTGGTCTATTTGGGGTATATTTGGAGTATGATTTAGTGGTTAAAACTATTGGCCTAGTTATATTTATATTAAATAAGAGAATCTTATGGAATTATAAAGGTAAAATAATCAGTCTACCTTAGTAGGACCTAGATCTGGTGATTCAGGGAGTAAGCTCAACATTATTGAAGGGTAGATCAATGGGTTTGGATTTTTTTAGGCCTTCCTTGAGGTTTTATCATTTTTTTATGTGTCTAAATCACACAACAAAGGATAAAATTTAAATTAGTATAAATAAGAATCATTTAATAATGTATTTGTTCAAGACTGGGCCCTCATTCTAGTGCTAACTATTGTCTAGTCTAAAATCATGTCCTCATACATTTATGGCATTAATTGTGCAAGATAAAATTTGGGATAATAAGGGATATTCATCCTTCATTTAGGATTGAATATAGTTCAATCCAAGGCATGACTATAGGTATTGGGCTCAATTATATAGCCTACTTAAAATATGTCTTTGAGAGATGCAATGTTACCACCAGGGGTTCGATACTAGTTTGAGATAATGATTACAACCCTTACCTTGAATAAATTTTAATCATGAGAACTTGTAAGTTTAAAATCACTAATTTATATTTTAATGAGATGACATTGTTAATATTCATATAATAAACACAAAAAGGAAGCAAGTTAAGGCAAAAAAGGATGCTTATAATATCTAAAGGATATTAATGCTTCAAGAATCAAGTTGTGTGCGCATCCATAGTTATACCACTATGTGTCAAGTTTCACTTAGGGATTAAAATCATCATCACATGGGAAAGATTATAAGGACAAAAAAAATAAATTATTAATTCATGAATTCTCCACTAGAAAACATAGGGAAGGGCCTATAGTAAGTTACACATAGGGTCTTCAAATATAATCTTTAAATTTAAGTACACAGATTACAAGTGTTGTAAAGAAAATGGAAAGAATTCATAAGTTATTTAAAACACCAAATCACATTTCAAATACTACATTCATTTTTAATAATTAGGCACACAATTAATTATTTAGCATCAACATTTCTTTAAAGCTTTAAATGAAAGGCTACATTCATAAATAAACAAAACATAGTCTAATAAAAAGCATGAAATTTTCATTCAATTTGAATTTAGTTTCTTTACATAAATATTTTTGACCATTACAATGTATTATAGTTTACAATATATAGAGGATGTGGCTTGCCTACAAGTAGCTTGAAATTTCCATCCTTGGCCATAAGGGCCTCTCAAATTTGTTACAATTGAAAAGATTTAAAATAAATAGAATATTCTCAACTTCTCCCTAAAGATTTTTAGGGGCCCATTTAGTTGATGTGATAATGACATGGAGTAGAATTATTTCAAAAATTCTTAGGCTATGTGTCCTTACAAGCTAATATGGTTGGGCATCATAATTTACCTTATTGAGAGCAAGAATGGAACACTTTAAGCATCAGGGTGATCTGTGGCATCCTTTGATTGGAATCTAAATATAACTATAATTCTTCATAACCATCTCAAGGATCATTGGCCTTTTTTCCTAGTTTTTATGGAAGTGCCACATGGCATAATCTAGTATGTTAAGCTCTCCTGAGTTCTAATATCTCTAATAGGTCTGAGAGATTAAATTTATTGACATTATCCACATGTAAGTTATTCATTTATTCAGGCTCTCATGTACTCTAACATCTCTAATAGGTCTGGGAGACTGATAAATCTGAGCTCTGGTCCACGTGACACTTCCTTGTTTGGTCTAACTCTCTTAGGATTTGACTATTTTGATAAGTCTAGGAGACTAAAAACTATGACATCATGTTCACGTAGTTATTCTTCATTATTTTTTCCTCTCTCAAGATCTAACATCTATAAAAGGTTTGGGAGATTTAAAAATCTAACAACTACGCTGTGTGATGCTTCCTCATTAGTTAGAATTTTCTATAGGATTCCATAAAAATGATTAAGTTAAAACAAATCCATGTAAATAATTAAAATCTTAACCACTTTCCAATAAAATCTTTGACAAGTGTTGAGTAGGGCTCTAGTAGATAGTAACTATAGGAAAAAAAAAACATGAGTCCAAATATTCAAGAAAATGTAATTAATGTAATAAAATATTTCTAAGTATGAAAAAATATTATGTTTTTTTATAGAATCTAGTATATACTTGATTGTGTTTAAACATCAAAGGAATATAAGGATATTTATTAAGGACTAAGGTGAAACATGTGTTGAGGAATGTTGAAGGTTTGTGACTGATATGGAAGGGATTGAAACTCTAGGAAGCATTAAGTTAATATTTTTTTAGAGGGGTACCCTACTTTTTAAATAAGGGGTCTTGTGGTCCACACCACAATATATGTATGCATTAAATAATTTTGTTGATTAGTCCTTAGAAAAAAATTCAGTCAACATGAGTGAAAATATGTATTATGCTCTAACTTTAAGACTTAAGAAAGGAATAAACAAATCAATCAATGATCATGTAGTTTGATACCTAAATATTTTCTCTATGATTAAAAATACTATATATGATAATTAGTTATAAGATATATTAAATAAAATAATTATATCTCCACTAAATGGGTCTATTATGTTCATGAGATTAAAATATTTTTATTATTTTGCCACATGATCAAGGATAATGAAGTTAAGCACCTTGAACTGAATAAGTTAATGTAGGGGTCCAATCCCCAAAATATTTTTATTGTATAATTATAAATTAAAAAAAAGTTTAAATACAAAGTTAATGGTATTAATAAAGAGGAAAAATTAATAGTTAATGTAGTGTTTTGGCCTACTAATAAGATTACCGTATTAGCCCCACATGAGAAAATTTACTCTATTATCTGAACATCCTCATAAAATAATACATAAGCTACTTGACTACAGTCTTATATCTATCCCCCACAAAAGAAAAACCAAAAACAAAGTGATATGAATATGGAACCATATAAAGGAATAGATGCCACTGCATAAAAAAAAAATAGAATAAAAAAACTATAGCTATAAATTTAAGCTATTAAAATGGATATACAATAATATACAATGAAATTCACTAACGTACAAGGCTGAAAGTAAGTTATAGAAAATAAATTAAAAAGGGGAATGGATACTTAGCTAAAAAATTGATATTTTTATTTTGAAAATACACAATTTGATATTTGATATTATGTTGAATGGATAAGCTCTATGAATGTGTCATTATTAAAAATAGAGAATCAAGCTATGTAGGGACAAGACCACATAAAGATATAAGGACGTAGTTTGTTGTTTTATAGTAATGCAACATGGTGTTATAGAGAAGTGCATGGGATCCTAAGATATAGGTCAGTTTGTCCTTATCTATATTTAATCCATCTTAGTTTACACCCTAATTTGATACACAAATGACCTAGAAAGACACAATTCTAATTCCTAAACAAGAATCAAATTAGAATTAAATTCATAAAATGGGTTTTAGGGTTAAGGGAATAACCAAGATATCCTTATAAACCCCTTTATGATTGATCACTATCTAGATATCCCAAATGGTCCTCACACTCTTTTAGTGATCCCTCCTATGTATGTGTGTGAAATAGTGATATGTGGATATATATGATTATTCAACTAGCTCACCCTTGGCATAAGAATGAAAATATAATATTAATATACAATATAACTCTATAAATTGAGTATTAGTAATGTACAATTTATATTTTTAATGTGAGAGTGGTTGTCACCAAATGCCTTCTTATAAGTTTATTTATATATGGATTCTTATAATTTTAATTAAAAACTTATTGGTGCACATGAGGGAGCCAAAATAACTTAAAGGGGACTCAAAAGACCTAATAGAGGAGTTGAAAGAATTGAAAGGAAACTTATATACTTAAGAGAGGACTGAAAAGAATAAAAATGAGTTTATCAAGTTATAAAGGATGATAAAGTAAAATAACTAAATATATTAAATAATAAAGTAAAAGGTAGAGAATATAAGACAAGTCATAAAGTAAAAGGGGAAAATATAATAAAATAAGAACTAAAGTTTAGAGAATATAATATAATATATAAATTAAAATGGTAAAATATAAGCAAAAGGCACCATCAAGTATTGAATTACTAGCTAAGATATACATAAATAAAATAACTAAAAATACACTAAAAACAAGTATTGTGAAAAATTTGGTTGTTTATATTTGTCCCCACTTTATACCAGTGATGTGTAAAATGAAATTACTAGAGTAAAGTAGATAAGAACCTTATTGTGCATAAAAATGTTATCTTTAGATGTGAAACTTGATTATGCAAGATGTCTTAATGCAAAACCTGCAACAATGCCACTGAAATTAATGTTTGCTCATATTCAAAACTAAGAATTAAAAAAAAAATGTAATTTAAAAAAAGATAAATGATACAAAGTCTACCTATAACTTTGGAGATGGTGAAGTGTAGGCCCCCTTTTTGAGGAATGTATATATGTGTTGAACATGTGGTGAATTAAGAATGCTCAAGACTCAATTCAAAAAATATGTGAAGATGTTTGAATTGGAAATATTGTATGCTCCAAGCCTCATATAGTAATCTATAAAGGTTTTTAATACGTGAGAACCATCAAATTGGTTCACTACAATGCAACCAAGACATGGAACATGACTAATCTCAAATTTCTCACTTACTAAACTAAAATGAATATGTGTAAACTAGTACATTGCTCACTAAAGTGAAAACAAGACCTAGAGCATCACTGTGCTAAATCATGTTCCACTTCTAAAAGATGAATAACACTATTGTAGATAGATCTATATTTGAACTCGAAAATATAAATACTTTATACTCAAATATAAAAATTATTTTAAATCTTGTAAATATATTTTCCCAAGTGTATTTGTGCTTAAGTATATGTAATATTGGAGTGCATAATTAAGATGAATGCCCCAAAAATATGAAAATTCTGATTTTTCATATTAGAAAGTGTTAAACATAAAATGTATTGTTTGTGAGAATTTTAACATAATCCTAGCATGAGGTCACTATTTTGAGAAGAGGGATATTTATTAGAAATCAATTATCTAAAAAGAGAGAGTAATGATTTTTTGGAAAGGTGTAATCAAGTAGTATAATTTACATAGTTGAATTGAATTAGAATCTAAAATAGGTAAGATTGAAGAATGTGAAAAGTTTTGATATTGCATTACATCATTGCAAAAATATAACATTGAATTACTGTATGAAGCATGTATAGAAGTTGTAAGACTTGTATATGTATTTTAAGCATACTATTTAATTGATTAAGAATTTGAATCACATATGAAGTATGTGCATGATCTTTATCACGGAACCATAAATGTATGTAATTATATTCTTAGTGGTGCATGATAAACATCATGGCACAATAGTAGTAAGTACTAAAAATGTAATCAAAGTCACAAAATTTCACATGAGAAGGAAAATTTTCAACATACAAGAGACATGTGAGATTTCTCATAGAGTTATAAATCATGTATACATGTCACACAAAAGTCCTGGAGGTTAATTAAAAGGGACATATGATTTTCAGACATACATAGAAGGCCAAGGCCCACATACAATGCATGATGATGCCACACAATAAATTAGGTTTATATTGATCATACACAAGGACAAGGGCCACAAAAAATAAGAAAACAAGTTCAAACATGTGATAAAAATCATATGAAAGAAGCACTGAAAACTGAAACTATCACATCTTGAGTAAATGTATCGATTTCCATACTAAATAATAACATATTCATCACTATACATGTAAAGTAATAGTGAAAAGATACATTTTAATATCTCAACGTGTAAATATAGATTTTAGATATATAAAATATGTAATAAAACTTTTATATAATGAGGATATGCTCTGGATTGAGCAAGGTTTCTAGGTGGAAGGCTAGCCTAACATCAACACCATGGAAAATTATGCCCTAAGCTTGAAATATGATTTATATTTTAGTAATTTCTTAGCTATGTGATCAAAGTATTTAGAATAAGTCCCTATTACTATGATTCAATTTTAAATATGCTTTTAAAATGCATAGAGATAATATTATATTAGAGTATAAAGATGAAGTGCAGGTTTTTGCAATTGGTGTGATTTTGTCCTGATTGACTGCATACAATGTTTTTAGATCAGAACACGTTATTATATGTATGAATAGTTTTTATGGTAAAAATATTTCTTATTATAAACTCAAATATATATTTTTAGAAGCATTTTGTATTAAAAATATAATTAAATATGTTGTGTAGACACTAAAATTGAGTCACACACATGCGTAACTCCCTATGTCAAAACCACCCTTAAGCCCATTTTTAAATAATAAAAATTAGCCTCCCTAACCCATGATTTTACCACTCACACATTTAATTAATTTAAAATACTTAATTAATTTAATTAAAAACACCTTATGCCACCTTACCTGACCATCTCATGCTAAGACTGATTCTCACCTGATGAGTCACCTCAAGACTTAGTCCCCCTATCCTAACTACCCAAGACATATTCTCACCTCAAAACTAAATTCCTAATCAACTACATCCTTCTTAGCCTCCTATTTTTGTCATTTTTAATGGATTCCATATTTTTCACAAGGAGTAATAAAAAACTATCCAAAAATAGTAGTTTTACCTATTCTAAGGCCATTGATGTCGGTCAGCCCATGGTCGACATTAGTGGGATCACCGACATAAGTTATATAAGCCAAACTCTAACCTGATATTCATGTTAGTAGAAATAAAGAAAACTCCTTATTTACATCTAAGCTCTCAGCATTCAATTTTTGACATCTTAGCTTACCTTTATCTTGTGTAAGTCAATCCAAATTAGGAACTAAGCTCTTGAGGACCAGAAGCACCCGCTTGTTTTTTATATTTAGGGCATCAATTTGGACTACTTAATAGGAGTTGTCTATCCAAAAATTATCATTTAGTCACTACTATAGCTAAGTATATAATTTATTTTATAGGTCTTTTAAATAGTTACTTTGTTATCACTTTACATCTATTGTTCATTACTTTACACATTCCTAACCAAACCCCCATGAGGAAGTTATAAAGATTACCTGCTTATTTCCCCTTGAACTGATACATCAAACATCTGACTAGATCCATCTAAACCATACTCTCTCACACACACACACAACTCTCTCCAACTTCCTAGACCTAACAAAAACCAATTTCCAGACCCAAAAAAGCTTTCTTCAAGATCTTAGGCAATTATTTCCCCTACTGACCTCAGTAGCATAACCAATATTGATCACTCCCTTATCGACATTGGTGACTGTGTATTTACTAACCTTTCTAAAACCTACCTAAACACCTTCTAAAATATAAATAGAATATACCACCTACACTCTATTACTTTCTACTACACTTAGGTTGTGAATAATGGTAACATTATCTCTCTTTCACTCTCTCTTTACCTATTTTAATTATTTATTACTCTTTTTTCTCTCAAAAGTGGATTGTCATCTCTAAGGAAGTTTGACACTTCCTAGATCAAGCACATAGCTTGGAATCCCACTCATCTATCTACTAACAAACATTTTGTGGTAGTGCTTTCTTACTTACAGGTAATCTTCCCCAGCCAAATAGGAGTGCTCACAATGTCTAGATATGGCATGGAAACCAATTTGGGTTCATTTTAATCACTTATCCCTATCATTCTTCTCTATTTTTCTTTATACTTGAAATAGACAAACTTTAGCAAAACATTTCTGGCATGCCCAGTATAATCTTAGAGTTTTCCTTGGGTTCATTGCTTATTTTAAGCATTCATATAGGTGTATTATAGTGAAAACTTCATTTCTTGCACTTTATCCTTCTTTTCTCTCTTAAAACTAAAAATTCAACATTTTGTTTTCTGTTTAAAAGCAATAAACTAAAATTTTCTTCTTTTCTGTTTTCCTTTAAAAGTAATTCATCATTTTTCTTACAAGTTGAACAAATCTCTTCTTTACTTCTTCTTACATGCACATTAGGATAGTGAATTTCATTCTCTACTCCTATTTCGTCTTTGTTTTCATTCAAATCTAGTCATTTTAGATTTGGGTTTAAAACTTATTGTACTTCATTATTTGCTTGTTGCATATATTAGCTCACCTAGTTAATTACAAGCATTATGAATGAATTTTAGTGAACCTATGTTACACAACCAAATCACACACATAAAAACAAACATCTAAACTCACTTGAGAAAATGCCCATCAGGATTTCCTCACCTGGTGGATCACCTTACCCTACCTGGCTATCCTACATGGATTTCACCACCAAGGGGAGAACCCACTCCATTCTATAGTAGAGTATAAACTCTAGATAGAAGGTACATTTTGGCTAAGCAACCTAGCTTGGATTCAAGTCTATGAAGTATGGGGAGCAAGCTCTTATAACAAGCCATGAACCTAGTCTAACATAGATTTCCTCTTGAGCACCAAAACTAACCTAAAATTAGCTCTAGATTCCTTTCTACTACCATTGACAACTAAATTTTATTCTCACTATCTGATTAAGGCATAATCCAACATGAGACTAAAATTAATCTATGAGTTAATAATTAGTGGTTATATGTTCTTTTTTTGCTTTTTTATTACCTTATATATTTTAGAGTTGGTGAAGTTGTTTTCTTATTGATTCACAAAATCAACACTATTTCTAATACTCAATTTGTATAGCCTATTATATTAGGTTTTTTAAGTGTTCTTCCTTCTCACACAAACCTCTTGCATCCATTATTTTACCTAGTTTTTACTTCTAAGTTTCTAAAACTTTAGATTTTCCATCTCCCAGGATATCACAATGACCGACATTGGTTAACTATACCGATGTTGGTAGACTTTAGCTACAGACATCATTTAATCCCACCAACATCAGCAAAATTTTACTACTAACATCGATCAAGTTACTGACATCAGTAACTATGTAATTTTGATTTGCTCAAAATAGGAAGATAAAACAACCCACTTACCTTCACTTGAACCTATGTTTTCCTCATTATATCACTAATATATGGTAGTAAGACTATTTATACTTCCTCTTGTATGGTATTAATGTAAGCTCAAACCAAAATTCTTATCAATTACGTAAGCCAAAAACCATTTCCACCTTCCCCTCTTATTGTTGATTTTATCATGGAGCATACTTCAAATACAAAGCATACTCCTAACCACAACAAAACTCCCATTGTGCCTGAAAGAGATCAAGATTTTGCTAAATTTCTTGATCCCAATATGGCATCCCTTCAACATTACCTTGCCATAAGTTGAGCCCGCATTTCTTTAGGTGATCTAATCTATGGTATGCCAACCTCTCTAATAGAGACAACTTTAGTTTCAGCTACCTCCACTATTTTCCCCATGGTTATTCAAACCACCACATCGACAAGTAACCCAACCATAAATAATGTCCAAATTTTAGCATCACCAACTAACCAATCTCACCTAAATCCTAGTGTGATTTCCTTGCTTTCATAACCACAACTAGTTCAATCAAGTCACACCTCATTTCAGAATTTAGTGGTACCTATTCCATCTAATCTCACAGCTATAATTACCTGAGTTACAACTCACCCTTCATCTAGTCTAACCATGCCAATAACCCAACCTATAATAACAACATCCAACCAAAGCATAGTCTCTAATCTAATGGGACAAGCCCCTTTTGTTGTTATCTCCTAGCTTATGACTCATTATCTTTATGTTACACCAACACAACCACAATAAGATATGTCATACGCTCCCTCTACTTCCTATCAGGTTCCCTATAACTTAAGAGGGATCTCCTAGACTAATCCCCCTCTAGAACTCATCAAGATTCTGATGGACAAGATGTCTAATCTAGAGACATCCATTTCTGGTTCAAATAATGTGTTATCTTATGATCAGATATGCAATGAATCCATATATCCTTTTGTGCCTATTCACCCTTATTCAATTCAATGGGAACTATCCAAATTTACTCATTTCTAGAGTAAAGAGGATCCACAACAACATTTATAATAATTTAGACATACTTGTTATTTAATAAGGCATGATGATGTGTCACTATTTTTCACTTTCCCTATATCTCTTTCAAGTTCTACCTTAGATTGGTATATCTCTATAACTCAAAACTCCCTATTCTTATTTACCCAACTCACACAAATATTTCTAGACCATCTCTCTATTAACTATTCTAAAAAGGTTTCTATTATAGACCTTTATTCTATTAGATAATTTGATCATGGGCCTATCATATATTTTGTCACTCATTGGAGAGGCTTGATCAATCAACTCTCCTTCTCCTTAACCCATCCTGAACTTATTGAGCTCTTTTTAAGGGCATGTGCTAAACACATTTCATCTAAACTCTGAGTACAAACTTTTTGCACATTTGATGAAGGCTTTACAATGGTGTAAAAACTTGAGATTCAGGCTATAGATGAAGGAAGAGTCATGTTGTGTAGTAAGAACCCTAATTCCAAATCAAATGAATCCTCTTCTAAAACTTCACCTTCTAATGAAAAAGCTAAATGCTCTACCAACACAATGGTTATTAAGTGAGCTTCTTCCATAACCACAAACCAATCAAATTCCTTGACTTCCCAAAATTTAACCAAGCAATTTCAACAATGGTATGAACAAAGACAATACACTCCTATTGGGGAGTCATATACATCCATTTTGGATAAACTATTGCAACAATGTGTCATAACCATTCCTCAAATCAAACCTCCTATATAGTTTAACCCCTCCCATCCTATCCCAACTTTCTATTAGGAAGATGATTTTTACAACTACCATCAAATTAAACGACACAATTATAATAACTGTAAGATATTCAAGAGCATTGTTCAAGACATGATTGATAGAGGTGATCTCATCTTGGATAATCCTAATGTACCCCCTAATCAAAGTATGGATGTGTTCAAACACCATTTTCTTAACCATTCACCCAATCAAAATATTATCGAGACCATAACTAACTTAGGTGATCATAATATCCATACAGTTAATATGGTATTTCCTTTACCTCTAGTTCAACCTTCCCCTCAATAGGAAGCACCTATTTTATCGACTCTTCCCCCACAACCAATGGAATTTGTTTTCCCTATTATTCCTCCCCAATTAGATGATCATATTTCACCCATTCCACTCCTACTGAAGAAGAGCCTCCTTTACCACTTCTTTTGCCACTAGAGGAGCCAGTATTTCTAATTCCCTTTGCACTAATATTACTTATCCTCTTACTACTTGAAGACCATACTTTGCCCATTCCTCAACCACATGTTGAAGGTAACATCATTCATATGTTATACCCTCTTGAGGAACCTTCCTCACCTACCTCTCCTCCATTGATAGAGAGTAATACCCCATCCACTCCACTTTTTCACCTTGAAGAGTCAGTGTTATCCACTCCTACATTGGATGAGAGACCTATTGTGCTTACTCTAATTCCACCATTTTTACCACTTCTTTTACCTATGGAGGATCATAATTTACCTATTCATCACCCACATGTTGAGGGAACAATAATACCTATGCTTTACCACCTTGAAAAACCCTCTTCACCTACCTCTCCTCCACCCATGGAAGACCAAGTCTCTTCTCCCATCTCTATCGAAGAAGACCTCATTGCTGTTCTTTCTCATCTTTGACCTGAAGTAGTAGAGACCAACAATTTTCCTCTTTTTTAAACACCTCAGCCTTCTAAAAACATAACCATAAGGCTTACATCAATTTCATATAAACCCTTCTCATGGTTGGTGAAAAGTCTAAAATTTATTGACTCCACGAAGCTAGATTATGTAGCATTTTGGGACCGACTTAAAACTCCTTATCTAACACAATGAGTGTTGACCTTTACCACCAACCCTCTCACTACCCTTTACCTGAAGGTATTTGAAAAAGTCAGAGCTTCTTCACCAAAATCACCAAAAGCTCATCCATCTATGTTAGAACCCTCACCTTTGTAGTCATTTACCATATTAAATCAGATTAGGCCCTTAGACATATGCCATGTCTCTAATTTAATTCATCCATAGGTGAAATTAGATTTAACTCCTCAACCACAACTTGGAGTTTCATGGCCTAAACTACAAAAAAATGTTAAGATTATTAGATCTCATTAATCCTTCCCTCTTCTACCATCAACTTTACCATCAATTTTGGTACCACAACCCTCTACTTTAGTTAGAGTATTGCCAACCCAAGAAAAATAAAAGGTTAAGTTACCTCCACTACTACCTTTGCCACCTAGTAGGCCTTTCACATCTGACACCAAGATACCTAACACCAAGAAAGTGTCATCAAAATATGTAACTCCAATACCAACAAAAAAGGCACCACACAAAATTACTCCCATAACTCCTAAACAAAGGAAGGTTTCCACTCTTATTACCACACCAAATTCGAGCCCACTCGTAGGCTTTCAGAGATTTTTCCTACATCAGTTATTACAATATTTCATAATAAATCTTTCTCTCATTAAGCCTTATAGTCCTATTGGAATGAAGCCATCTTGGTTTAATGATACACAAGTGTGTTTATATCATCATTTACCTAGACATGATACTGAGAGTTGTAAAGCTCTCACACTAGTCATTTAACAACACTTTGATATCAATACTCTCTTTGATGATACTCCTGTTAACCTTCTTGTTATTCCACCTCTAGTATCCACAATGTCTCATATTATTCCACATAAATTCAAACCTAAAGAGGTGGTCATACCCCCTTTGCCACCTCCTTCACCTATATTTCAGATCAACACAGTTAATGTGGCCACATGGTCATAAAACCAAAAAGATAAATGTAAGGAAAAACACGTTGCTCTTTGGGCTCATCCCTTCACCAAATTCACTCCTTTGAATCTCAATATTTACATCTTGGGTGTCCCTAAACTAACAACTTTGGACGTTATTCAAATCTCAATGGTGAGATAGCTTCACCAAATGCTTGTGAAAATGTCCTTGTATGAGTTAATCCAAAACTCATCCCAACACCATCAAGATTTGATTAGTGCCTTGCAAGTAATTGAGGTATAACTTGATGATCCCCAACCTCTTTTAGCTTTGTTTGGCTCCATTAATTCTATTTCCTTGATTTCCTTTAGTAATTGAGAAATTCCACTTCAACACCTTGAAGATCAAGATTTTGCCCTTTTTATTACCACATATATTGATCAAAATCAGGTCAAGAGAGTCATAATCAATGGGGGAGCTAGTATTAATATTATTTCTACCCATACCTACAAATAGATAGCTCTTCTTGACAATTGCATGTCTCAAACCAACATGGTACTTCGCTCCTTTAATAATACCACAACTACTACGGTGGCCACCATTGTCTTACATATTCATGTAGGTCCCCACACAATTCCTGAGCTCTTATATGTTGTATAAGGAGATTTCCAAAATAATATAATGCATGGATGACCTTGGATATGTGCTATGGCATGTGTACCCTCAACTTTGCACCGCTATGTCAAGTTTGAGCATGATGGGCAAGTGCATGTTATACCCACTGACCCACCTCCATCTAAAACATGCAACATGAATTATAGTATTAAAGATGTTATCATTCCATTGAAGACATAATCTTCCCCACATGATACTTATAAAGCTTCCACAAGCTCCACTCCCCTAGTTACACAGATACCAGCAACACAAATCCCTGACAAGGATCCCATAGAGGAAAATTTTCAATGTTTGTCACTCGAAAAATATCATTTGTTGATGCTTGACATGTTCTATACTCGTCAAGAGTATGGAAAGCTTCACATGCACCCAAAATATGATCCCCACATTAGGATGGTCATTCATTATGGCCCCCCTAACCTTCAAACTAATTTCACATATGGGGGAATTAAGCAGGCACCCACTGTCGACAATCCATCCTCTTCACCACAACCATTTACCTATGACTTGTATTCCTTGAGCAACCCTAGATTCACTCACACCTATCTCTATAAGTTTGCCTAGAAGGGATTTGGTTTAAGTCATTACAAGTAAGGTGTCCATATGCCTATTGAATATCCTACTAGCACAACCATTGAAAATGCCAAAAATAGGCATGGAGTGGGTTATGACAAACTAAGTAAACTCACTAAAAATTTTCATGTACCAATTATTGAAGAGCTAGTCTCTCCCTGTCCATCTTCTTCTCCACCATCATCTATCAAATTAGAGGTATCTATACCTCCTTAAAAAATTTCAATAAATTCCATCCATTTTGGGCCTCACACCTATCACTAGGGTAAGGAAACAAGGTCCCTTCCTCTCATTCATCTTGAAATAATTGATAAATACTCTCCCACGATTAACACTATCCAATGTCAAGATGATGATGATGCTATTCTCACATACATGGGTGTAGATGATTCTTATATCCAATGATCTCTCCCATCCAAAACACAAGCTATGTTAATGAATCAACCATTGACATCAATCTTCCCTCTAATGATAACCCTCACATCCTCAAGATTGAACAATCTTTAGATTCCTCTAAGCAAGCTAATTATGCCACATTTCCTAATAACCATAGTAAATCCTTCACTTGGTCTTATAATAACATGCCTGGTATTGACCCCTGTATCATCACCCATAACATAGTCATCAATCGATATGTTAAACATGTTAGCCAGAAGTTTCACAAGATGCATCCTTTTATTGCTCTCCTTGTCAAAGAAGAGCTTCAATGCCTCTTTTATGTTAACCTTATCCAACCCATCAACTACTCTCAATGGATTTCTCGTATTGTTCCTATCACAAAAGTGACTAAGGGAATCTACATTTGCATTGAATATCATGATTTAAACCTCACTTGTCTAAAAGATGACTTCCCATTCCAAGTGTTGACCAACTTATTGATCTATTAGCTATCCATGAGATGATATCACTTATGGATGGGTTCTTTGGATATATTCAAATCTTTGTTTCTCCTAAGGATCAATATAAAACAACCTTCATCACCTCATTGGGGACTTTCTTTTATTGGGTCATGCCTTTTGGTTTGAAGAACATTGGTACCACTTATCAATGTGTTATGACTTACATCTTCCATGATATCCTACAAAGAATTATGGAAGATTATGTCGATGACTTACTCGACAAGTCTAAACTTTGCCAAGATCACTTGATGATTCTCAAAATCATATATAATGTTTGACTAAACCCAAAGAAATGTGTCTTTGGTGTTCTTTCTGATAAGCTTTTAGGTTTTATCATTTATCTTTATGGTATTGAAGTCAACCTTGATAAATTTAGAGTAATACATGAGATTCCTTCACCTACTAATATCAAATAACTCCACAACATGTAAGGCAAACTTTAGTCAATCCACAGCTTCATCTCCCAGTTGTTAGATCATTGCCAACCCTTTCACCATCTCCCAAAAAAGGATGTTTCCTTCCATTGGAATATAGATTGATAGGAGGATTTTGATGCACTCAAACAATATCTCCTTTCCCCACAAGTTCTTATTCCACCTAAGTAAAATCAACCTTTCTACCTATACATCTCCATAACAAAACATTCTCTAGGTGATATGATTGCACATCGATATGACCAACATCGAGTGTAGGCAGTTTACTAAATAAGTCACACACTTATTGATTATGAGACTAGATATAGCCATATTAAAAAACTTTGCCTATATTTTGTCTTTTCAACCTCCAAGCTTTGCCATTATCTCCTCAATCACAAAACCTATATGGTCACCCATATTGATACCATCAAACACATGCATTCCAAGCCAAATCATAACCAACATGTAGCTTGATGGCTCATCCTTTCTGAATTCAACTTAGATTTTATTCAAAAAAAGTCTATTAAGGGGTAATAAATCATTGACTAGTTAGCTTCCACCCCTTTACCTGACAACCAACCTTTAAACCTCAAATTCCCTGATGAATCCATTGTAACACTCTCCACTAATGACATCTCCTATCAAATGATGATATTCAATGATGGGTCTAAATGTCAGCATGGTGGGGGTGTAGGGGTCATTCTTATTCCTTTAGATGGTGAGCCTATTCCTTTGTCATTTAAACTAGATTTTGAATGCACTAACAATATGGTTGAATATGAGGCTTTGATCTTAAGACTTCAAATGGATCTCTTCTTGGGTATCAAATCCATAACCATTTTTGATGATTCTTAGATAGTGGTTAATTAGGTTAATGGTTCCTACCTATGTAAAAATGAAATTTTGTTGTGGTAAAAACATCATGTAGATACGCTATTGGTATCATTTGAATCTTATCTCTTACAAACTATTCCTTGATCTACAAACAAATTTGATGACACCATGGCTTCACTTACTTCACACATACCCTATTCATCCTCTTCCTTGAAAATCTATGTCACTGTGTATTGCTTAACATTACCCTCCTATGTATAGACTAACATCCTCTTTATCACAAATGTAACATCAAACCCACATGACTTATGGTACAATTAACTCACATATTATCTTTATTTTTCTATTACCCCTTATAATCTCTCCAATAATGGGAGATGTGCCTTCATAAAATGTGTCACTCATTATACTATGCTAGGGGGACTTCTCTACAAGCAAGGTTTTGATGATCTTTTTCTTAGATGCCTCACTAGTAGTGAGACTTCCTTCTCTATTAAGGAATTATATGATAGGATTTGTGGTGGACATTTCAATGGTCACATAGTTGCCAAGCGTATCCTTCAACCTGGCTATTACTATCCCATGCTTCATCAAGACTATGTTAATTACGTTCGATGTTGCATCAAATATCAACAACATGATAACCTACTTCATGTTTTAAGTCATGTATTACAAGTCACCAAATACTTTTGGCCCTTCTCCCAATGGGGCTTAGAGCTAATCAGGGAGATTAACCCTCATTCCTCCCTCCATCATTGTTCTATCATTACTGCCACTAAATACTTCACCAAGTGGGTCAAGGCCATTCCTCTAATTTCCACTAAGGCTGAAAAAAAATTGATTTTATCAACCATCACATCATCTATCATTTTGGTGTCCCTCATAAAATTATAATAGATAATGGAAAATCTTTCAAAAGCAAGACTATCCAAAGTCTTTGTGATACATTCGGAATCAAATTAAGCTTCTCATCACTATACTATCCAAAAGTAAATGGACAAGTAGAAGATTTTAACAAAACATTAACCAAAATTATCATGAAGGTAGTCAATGATATGGGTAAGAATTAGCATACACACATTATTTTTACTTTATGGGTGTATTGTACTAGCATTCAAACCCCTACGAGTGCTACACCTTTTGCTTTGATATATGGGATGAAGGATATTTTGCCTCTTGAGGTTTAGATTCCTTATTTTAAAATTTATCTAAAAAACATACTAATGATCACTTTCACCAAGAACATTTGGCTCAACTCAAATTTCTTGATGAACGTTGTCTCATAGCCCTCAACCACCTCCAAATCTATCAAGAGTGTATCAAACACGCTTATAACAAAAACCTCAAAGAGTGAGATTTTAATATTGGAGATCTTGTCTTAAAGAAAATTAACATGGATAAAATAAAATGGGGTAAGTTTTCTCCTAATTGGCTTGGACCCTATATCACAACTCACAGGTATGGCTCAAGAACTTATCACTTGTCTTCTCTCGAAAGAAAGCCAAAACTTGAGCCTTTAAATTTCTTACACCTACAACCATTATTTTGTTAGATAAGAGTCACTTCACCATGTTTTTCAACTTGAGCTTGTCCCTTGAGCACCCTTATTACATTAATCTCCCTTTATCTTCACCCTTACTCATACACACATAGTTAACTTATAAATTGCTATGGTTTTTCCCTCAAAGTGGAAAAATCTTAAGCCTCTATAGTTTTGTCCATGACTAAAAGAAAAAATAAAAAACCAAAAAGAAATGAGATATGTAGAAAGTTTTAATTTCTAAGGTCTTATTTCTTAATGTAGATTGTTCCCTTGAAGGACAGTTACATAGCCTCTCTTTGATAATATCAATAGACTGCTCCCTTGAAGGATAGTTATTTAAAAATTAAAAAACAAATGCTTAGACCACTCCCCTAAAGGATGGATAGACTAAGATTTGTTCTCAAATAGGAATACAAATGAAAAGCTTCTCATATTGATCATCTTTATATGACCTCTACACATACACAATCCCATTGTAGGCTTCTCGCATTGATTAACTTAGACAAAAAAAAATCTTTAAGACATGGAATTGCATTTAATGGCTTTTGAGTCACCCATAATATGGGCATATCATCCCCACTTCGAAGGTTATGCTACCTCAAACACTTTCACTCATTTACCCTTTTTTCTTTCAATACTCTTTCAAGGGACTTTGAACTCGCTTAACACAAGGTGAACATGATGCTTATCTAACAAACAAAATGGTCTAATGATGCAAAGCATGAAATAAGCTCATATTCATGAGCCTATTTATGTTATGATTATGGTATTTGCCTCTTTATTTTCCCATTCAAATCACATGTTGATCTCTCTACTAAGATGAAAATGTCATACTAACACTATCAAGCTTACTCCATTTATTTTAATCATACACCATCAAAAATATGGAAAAATTATGAAATAAACTAACTTACCTAACCTATTCATTTTAAGTAGACACCATCATAAATATGGATAAAATCTAAGATGAAACTAACAAACCAACTATGCATATACCATCACATATATGGGAAATGCTAGTCTAACTCAACTAACATGCTCAAATTAACATAACATAAAAATAAATATCTACATAAACATCATAAATGCATCTAAAAATCATAATAAATATACATCTCATATATATAGGATCAATATATATGTACATTGATACATCATCGTAATATCATCTCTCTCTCAAAATATACATCTCTCATCTTGGGCTCATAAGCTAGTGTACATATAACCTATATAAATAAAAAATGAAAACTTGGGCACTTAGAGTCCTTGAGGCTCTCCACATGGTCATGACAAAGTAGTATCATCACCACTCTCAGCTTGTCTATGTCTACATGAGCTAGAAGCCATGGCACATGACACAAATCTCTCTTACTCTTTGAACTCAAAATACCTCTAAATCTATGGGAAATCCTTGATGGCCCTCTAGTAATAGATAATCTCATCTAGGGAAGTCATATATCTTACTATAGATATGGTATATGGTGGTCCTATTACACTAATTTAAGACCCAACCTATACTAATCCCTATGGTGGAGGAGGAGTAGCCTGACCTACTACTCTCAAACTATCCTTCTCCACTATCAATGTAGTAACTTGACCCTATAACACCCTGACTTGGCCCTATAGTGCCCCAACCTAGCCTTGTAGTGCCCCCACCTAGCCCTATGATGTATCCACCTATCCTTGTAAGGCTAATACCTATTCTTGTGATGCATCTCTAGCTTACACTACTACATCTTATGCCTATATGGTTTTATCTCTCTCTCACCAACCTTTGTAAATCTAGTGGTGGCCTGCTAACCTCCATCATGGGATGTAAACCTATCCACCAAGCCATATATGCCACTATACACCCTAGATCAACTACACCTAGTCATGTTGGTAGCTCCTCAAAATCTAGCCCATCTATCTCCTAAGGCAAAGGTAGGGGTGCCTCTATATCATCCCTCCTATATCAAGGGAAGGCAAGTGGTTCATCTTGTAGTAGGCTGAACTATCTCTTAACCCATGCCATGCATACCATCTCCAGCTCACCAGCTCATATCCCCCTAACCCATAATGAACTCTAAAATCCAACCAACTATTGTTCCTATCCTCTAAATATGGGGTATGTTAGGTAGGGTCTCCATAAAATATCTATAAGAATCAAACCCTCAATCATGCACCTATAATAAGTAATGTCATGCACTACACCATCTACTTAGGTCTGTGTCGTACCATCCTTCCATCATCTGAAACCCACCCTAAAGTTGGTTAGAATCATAGTAGTTAACCCTAATGGTTAGGTCACCATGATATGCTCGTATGCCCAATAGTTCAGTAAATGGATGACATAAACTATACCACCATCATAGTCTCAAACCCCATAGCTCTCTATATAATTGAGCCAAAAATATTGGTCCCCATGAAAAAATAGTCCACTACTCAACCATTTGTGCCATCACACCCATTAATGAAATTATAAGTTTACCACCATCTACATCTGGTAATGCATACACTATGCTCCCTATCATCATCAAGATGCTCAGTTGATGTTTCTCATCATCATCCATATACAATGGCTCATAGGAAAAACTCACTGAATGATAGGTCACCTCACTAACATGCTCATCATACAATGCCAACATGTGCATATCATGCTCTTCTCTTAAGCATGCAAAGAGATCCTCACCCTAGAGTGGCAATCGTAATATCCTATATACATCCTCCTGAATCACTATTAACTCTTCGATCGATAGATGGAAGGTGTTGGTGGTGTGATCCCACCTCTTGATAAGCGTTATCATCAAATCACATCTTGAATCATCTTGAGTGACTCTATAATATCATCACACTCCTCTTAAACCCATAGCTACCATATACTCCCACTCATTTGGGGTGACATCCCTTCTCATCTACTTTAGTATCCTTGGTAGTTATCTTGTAATGTCAACTCCAACCTTGCCTGCATCCATACACACACAACTCAAGTCACATACTTTCTAATATAATTCATCACTACCCTTTCCCTTCTCTTTGGGAGAACTACATTAGTCTGAGGCCCTCCATTAGGATATGTAGGTAGCTCTTAATCAACATAACATCTTCTAAGGTTAGCTCAGCCATATACCCACCTAATTATCTACCCTACTCTCCTCTCTCTACCCTACGCTTCACTACCTCTCTCTCTCTCTCTCTCTCTCTCTCTCTCTCTCTCTCTCTCTCTCTCTCTCTCTCTCTCTCTTTCTCTCTCTCTCTCTCTCTCTCCACCCTAGGAATAACTACCTATCATAAATCTAGGCCTCACATCTTATATCTCTAACATATAACCTATCTTTTAAACCCTAAGACTCCTGACCTGTCTCAAATTCCCTAACACACTTTTAACCATAGATATTTTTCCCTAGGCTTTAGGAGAACTACATTGGACTAAGGCCCTCAATCAGGTATGTAGGCAACACTCAATCAACATGGGGTCTTCTGAGGCTAGGTCAGCCATTAGGTTAGTGAACTACTTCAATTAGGGATCCAAACTAACCCTTTCTCTTATTTCTTAGTTCTTCACAGTCACTGTTATCAATTTTAATGCTAACATCAGTACTTAGTGTTGATCGACATCAATAGAAACCTACAGATATCGACACCATGTCACTTGATGTTGGTGAAACCCACTGATGTCGATGACTGGTTTGACCCTAGGGCCAAATGACCTATCCCCAAAAATATAAAATTTTAACTAAAATTTCCACCAAATCTCTCCCAACTTACCCTAAACCTACCCCACCCCATTTCTTACCCATCTACTAACATTTTCTTCCCCCCCAACTCTCAAATTATCATACCACAATAAATTAACCAATCATATTCAAAACCAAATCATAGAGAATCTTACCTCATCTCATCATCTCCTTCAGGTTGGCACAACTAGCTCTTCTGGTGGCACACCTCTTGCTAGGTCCCCTCCTAGCTTGTCCATCTCAATCATAGTCAGATATCTATTTTTCTCCAATCAAAAGTTACAAATGAGTTTAGTTGACTGCCAAACCCCCTTTTATCAAGTTTGGTTAGTCATCAACATCAGTATCCTTGACCTAATCTGCTAATGTCAGCACTTAAGCCTATCAACATCGACAACATTATCTTAAACTGCTAATGTCAACACTATAAAATACTAACATTAATGTTATCACCAATGTCAGTACCATTGAATTAATGTTTCCACTAGTAACCCTAACTTTTTATACTCTACCCATACTTTAGGGAAGCTTGGAGATCATGTATATCTCTTTGACCATGACCACCAACCTATAGATCACATATATCTCCCCAACCATGACAACCACCCTTGGATATCACTTAAATCTCCACCCATGATGACTTCGATTGGATATCATGAATATATCCTTGCTTATTAACCTTTTTACAACAACCTTGCATTTCTTGTCTTGACCGCTTATGTTATTCTACTATATTTAGCTATTATACACATACCTATATATTAGGTGTTTTAGATGGTGACTAAGATCATCTTATCACCTAAAACCTTTTGTGTTTCCTAAGGGTACTTCTTACCTTGGATACCTGGTACACATAGACCATTGGATCTACAACTTTGATTGTTTTGACCTTCTTAGCTATCACTTATAAGATACACTTTGGTTATTTCCATTTGAGTCCTCCTCAACCATACATGCTCTTGACTTTGTTGACTATAGCTCATAATAGTATATGCACACATAGTGATACCAAATTCTCCTCCACTCACCCTATTTACATCCTATCAAACTGGTACCCGATTTTGGTTTCTCCTCTATCAATTCTCATTTTGAGGGGGAATACCTCATCCAATACTTGGAGCATCTAACTCTTATTTTTTTGGTCTTGCAACTTATCAGTGTAAATTATAAGATAAAAAGGGGTAAATGTAGAAACTAAAATTAAGTCACACACATGCATAACTCTCTATGTTGAAAACCCCCTTAAGTTTGCTTTTCAATAATAACAATTAGCCTCCCTAACCCATGTTTTTACCTCTCACACATTTATTTAATTTAAAATACTTAATTAAGTTAATTAAAAACCACTTATGCCACCTTACCTATCCACCTCATCCTAAGATTTATTCTCACCTGATGAGTCACCTCAAGATTTAGTCCCCTTATCCCAACTATTTAAGACCTCTTCTCACCTCAAAACTAAATTCCTAATCAACTATATCCTTCTTAGCCTCCTATTTTTTCCATTTTGTAATAGCTTCCATATTTGGCATGAAAAGTAACAAAAATCTAGCCAAAAATAGTAGTTTTACCTATTCTAAGGCCACTGACATTGGTCAACCCATGACCAACATTGATAGGATCACCAACGTCAGTTATATATGCCAAACTCTAACCTAATGTTCAAGTCAATAGAAATTTAAAAAACTCCTTATTTGTATCTAATCTCTCAACATTCAATTTTTGACATCCTAGCTTATCGTTATCTTGTGTAAGTCAATCCAGATCAGGAACTAAGCTCTTGAGGACCAACAACACCCACTTGTTTTTTATGTTTAGGGCATCAGTTTAGATTACCTAATAAGAGCTATCCATCTAGCACTTATCATTTAGTCACCACTATAGCTAAGTATATCACTTATTCTATAGGTCTTTTAAGTAGTTACTTTGTTATCACTTTACATCTACTATTCATTAATATACACATTCCTAACTGAACCCCCATGAGGGAGTTATAAAGCCTCCCTAATTTTTTTCCATTTGACTTGACACACCAAGCCTCTGACCAGATCCATCTAAACCATAATCTCTCTCTCAAAAATCTCTCCAACCTCCTAGACCTGACCAGAACCAATTTTTAGACCCACAAGATCCTTTTATAAGCTCCTAGGAAATTATTTCCCCTACCAACATCAACAACCTAACTGACATTGGTCACCTTCACCCATCAGCCTCAGAAGCATAACTGATATTTGCCACTCCTTTACTGACATTGGCAAGTGTGGATTTCCTAACCTTTATGAAACCTACCCAAATAGCTTCTAAAATATAAATAGAATATAACACCTACACTTTGTTACTTTTTGCTGCACTTAGGTTACGAATAAAGGTAACATTATCTCTCTTTCACTCTCTCTTTACCTCTCTTTTAGTTATTTATTACTCTTTTATCTATCAAAAGTGGACTATCATCTCTAAGGAAGTTTGACACTTCTTAGAACAAACATGTAGCTTGGAAGCCCACTCATTTATCTACTAACAAAAAATTGTACTAGTGTTATCTTACTTGCAGGTAGTCCTCCCCAGCTAAAGAGGAGTGCACACAATGTCTAGATATGACACGTAAACCAATTTGAGTTCATTCTAATCACTTATCCCTATCATTCTTCTCTATTTTTCTTTAGACTTGAAATCGACATATTTTAGTTAAACACTATGTATTTAATAAAATGATAAATGAAATGAAAATATGGAATCTAACAATGTGAAAGTATGCCTACAAATTCTATTTTTCAATATTTTTAAAAATATTTTGATGTTTTTGTAATTTTGAAGAATATATGATTTTTTTTAATATTTTTATCATATTTGGAATGTAAAGCATACTTATTTAAACAAGATTTAAAAACATATTAAGTAAATAGGTTTTGAAATGTAATTAGGATGAGGATATTCAAACAACCATTAAAAATAGCGTTAGAACATGGCAAGGTAATACTGAAGGAAATCAAGGTGTCCTAAAGATAAAAGTTTATATACTAAAAATCAATACCATGGCCATGTAGTGTCATGTGAAATTAGATACATGTGAGGATGAAATTATAAATTAGAGGTAATGCATGCATAAATTTGTTACGATGACAAAATAAATTTCCATGAAGGATGTGTGTTAAAATATTTGTCAGAAAGTTGTTCAAGATTGTTCAAATTAGGTTGAAGAACTCAAGGGAGTAAGTGCCCAAGCATACAAGATAGAGCCAATGGTTAGAAAAACATTTATTAGATTTAGAATATTAATAAAAAAAGATAAATAAAAAATAATTTATGTATAAATAATATCTATTATAGGCCAAGGATATCATAAAGTGGACGTTTATCTCAAGATGAAAGAGAATGAGCATAGGTATACTAATCTACATGATGTGATGAAAAGACATCTTGTGGAGAATAATAATTTTCAACTGTATATGCCTATGAATCACCACTATACCAATGTTGCATATAATTAGGATTATAGTCATGAATGTAACCATCATCATAAGATAGAGTGAACTACTTAGGTTGTGATTTATATTATGATATGCCATTTTTAGTATATTTTATATTTTTGTATGAGAAATTATTTCAATCATATATTCAATTTTATTTTGTAATATGTTCATCATTATTGGGATCTCACATCTTATCTTTTATTATAGAATGATCATGTGTGTTTGGTTGAACATTAAGAAGAGAAGTAACTATAGACATCCAATTCCTAACATCATTTATGTTGAAATTGTCAACCTTACTCGAAATTTGTGAAAATGCATAATTTAGGCCAAAATCACTTAAATGTGTTAAATGGTTCAAGTTTATCGTATATAAGTAATGATTTAGGCTAATGTATCCCTCAATGGGGAAATGAATTTTATTTGATTATTAACTTTGATCAAATCATTTAGAGTCAAAATGATGAAAATGCATTTTGGTGATCTAATCACTCTTTTATTCAAATTCAGAGGCACACAACACATGCATGTATTATTTTGTGTTGACAACATCTTAAATGGGATGATGGCCCATAGGTAACTAACATCACCTTCTAATTCATCTCCAATCAAATTAAGACCCACTAATATGACTTTATAACTAGTTTAATTAATGGAGTACACCAATTTTCAAATAATTGTACTAATATTGATTAATCTTACTTAGGAAAATTAAACCAAATTATGAGCTTAAGTAATAATTCCATGGAAGTTATTGAATATTTTTCTATTAGAAATTGATTCTTATTAACTGCATCATCAAGTGAGGTCATTTATGGGGTAGAATCCATAAGCCATAAATGTAACAAATATCAAGATTATGGCTTCTCATGCCTCTTTAATGCCCCTTACCCTCAAATTTTTACAAGGATATTTATAGATATTATTTTAATTATTGTACTAATTCATGGCCACACATATTGATCTTGATATGGATGATCATGGTTGATCCTGATCTATTTGGAAAATTTATAAATAAGATGGCCTAGGCCACTTTAATTAAGCTTCATTTGTGTAAACTTATAATGCAAGATTCTCTCGACAAGTCATTTGAGTGTAGTTTGATAATGATTTATTTATAATAGGATAGCTTAATTTATAGACATAACATTGATTTCATATCATGAGCCTATTTAGATGGTGTTCTTGATATGGTGGAGGTGCTTGGCCTTATACCATTATTAAAGACTTGAATACCAAATCAAGGGGAAAAATATGTTTTGGATGGTGGGATATTCTTGGGAAGGTAACTTATGTTTTATTTCTTTCATTTTCTCTTAATTTTCATTTTCACACATTGTCAAATAACATGGCCTATATTGTTAATTCTTTATGAATTTTTCTTATATTTATTGACTAATGCTTATCTAGTCATTTTTATAATCCATCTATACATCTTGTCATGCTCGGTGGGACCACATAGCCCATTAAAGCAAGGAAGACATTTTGGCAATCTTAGATTTCCTTTAAAGTCATTAAAAATCCTTTAGCATGAATTTTTAGGTTCATTTTCCCATGTTTTTGACATTTTTTGTTGATGCACAGGTCACATAGTGACTGATGTCAGCTTTGTGTAATCCACATCAATCAAGGATAACCAACATTGGTTAGGTTGTAGAGAAAACATGGCTAAAAATTTTAATTTTAAATATTTATTTAAAGTTATAGTTGTCAATTTGAGTTTATAAGTTTATCTTGGAGATTTTATCCTAACTTGGCCCAATAAGCATTTTTTGTCAAAACATTTTTTGCTTAAGGGTTCATAGGTGATCATGATTAGTTGTTTTTTATTGTCATCAGTTAGGTTTATAACTATTATTAGTTTTGATGCAACTAACATTGATCACTGTTGATCAACGTTGATCTCTGTGTGTAAAAAATAGAGAACTTGAGAGCAAGAATTCCAAACTTGCTTGTTTGATTATAAATTATGCTTCTAAGTAGGGGGAAACTTTGTAACCTTGAAGGACCCACATGGAAAAGTGATCAAAATTTGAAGCATGATTTAGATATTTAACCTTCCCTTTGGTGTTTAAAGGGAACTTAGATTTTTTGTTTATTTATTTTGTGCCATTTTTCAAAGTTTTTGCAAACTAAGGCCAAGGGGCCAATAATTTCACTCAAAATTTCAATTTGGTGCTTAAAAATTACACTTACCTAAATCTCAAATTTCTTGGAGTTTATTTTATAAAAAATCATCTATTACATGTTAGTTTATTTGGTCAAAATAGAGAGGGCATGTATGATCTCCCCCCATCCCTTATAGGGAACTTGGATGACCAAAATCACCTTTTCATCATGATTGTACCTTTATCTAAGGCATGAAAAGGAAGTTGTCTAGGCTCTCCTTAAAACCCATATGGTTTAGGTGATCTAAAAAATAACCTCTAAATCCTTTTCACTTAGATCATTTATTTCATACAACTTGGATTGTGGAGGGGAGTTCAAAACCTCTTCACAAGTTCTTTATGGAAGATTTGACTTGAGATTTCATATGTTGACATTAAATTTAACCCCTCTTCATGATGGGTATATAAATTCATTCCTTGGATTTGATTTAGACCCCTACCTTTATACCTTTTCCTTTTTGTGCCCACAAAATATTTGATTATATCATTTTATGCTTGTGTGGCATCTATGTGGTAGCCATATGGCAGTTTTCAAGGCATTTTCATTAATGCTTTCAAAGAATTATCCATTGCCTTTTAAAATTGGATTTGTCTCATGCCATAAAATCTCTATGCATGAATCAATGTGAGTCATTTATCATGATCTTATGGAATGCATGCTATTGGTCCTTATCTGGCTTGGGCTTCATGGACATGCCACTTGGCATCTTTGTGGGCCTTCTGGACTCTACACCTTATCAGTCATGAAGGGAAAGTGCATTCTCCATGCATTGAACCTATGGACCTTCAAAGGTTCCATTGAATAGGTAATGTTGATTATGCTCCATCCTATTAGCTTTCTCCAATTAACTATGATTCTTCAATCTTGCAAAGGTGCATGAGCTTTAATTAGCATTGGGATGTAAAAGGGAACATAGGATAAATACTTTAGGTTAAAGTTTATTTAATGTTTAATAAACATGATATAAACTTTTGGATAAATTTTTATGCTAATTCCTATAACATAATATAAAGGGGCCCTCAGAATGATTAATAGACCTAATGCAAGGCTTTGACCTAGGGTTTTATCATGTTATATATATATATATATATATATATATATATATATATATAAGCTTTATATCACAAGTACCAAGCCAAGTCTTATCATGATGGGCCTTTTTGTCACACTAAACTTATTAGGTTTAAAAGTCCATGAGGCTTATGTAGAATAAGGTTCGGTTTGATGTTTAAAAACATGACTATATCTTAGCATGATGTTCAAGATTAGTATATACAAAACCTAACCTATTTACAAGGATATTGAGTTTAAACATGGATTTAAACAATTAAATTAATTTATGGATGATCAATTTATGCATCAGGAAGCAAAACTTAGGTGCATTTTCCTTTTGAGTGAAATAGGCTATTGAGTTAAATTTTGACAGTCTCATGGACATCAATGACGGCCTTGCATACATCTCCTAATGTTCATGTGAATGTAAAAATTAATATCTAATAACCCTTAATATGGGGATAAAATTTGGAAACCTCACACGTGTCAATGATGGTATCACACACGTCAACTGATGGGTATGTGAGCGTCAAATTTAAGTCATGAATGTAGTTGGTCCTATAGAAGCTTGGGTTTAATATATTCCATTGAAACATCCCTTGTGAATAATCATAGATTATATATCATGATATGAGTTCCTAAGATGGTGACACTTGTCACCCTCATGAGACATCTATGGGTCTTTGATATTATAACATTCTGTCTACTCCATCAGATCTATTTTGTGTAAGTAGGCATGGATAATTGGTATTGATCTGGGTACTTTCATATGATTGGTTCCTCCATTTAAGCATGGACAATCAATCTTGATCAAAGTAGATGTATGCGATTGGTAGGATGTATTAATGCTTTCAATTTTTTGGGCCTCCTTCACTCCATCTGATCATCTGGTCCTGATGAAGTGAAATCCATCGATTATATAAAGAGGAAAGATACTTAAGTTATGGCTAGTTAATATGGGGACTTAGGCTAAGTTCTTATTATTAAGGTCTAGTTCATGTTAATAAACATGAATGGGGCCTTAAGACTAAGGCCTTAGTCTAAGTTCATAATAAAAATGACCAATGACATAAAGGGAGACCAAGTTAAAAAAATAAAAGGTCCCTGCAAACATAAAGGTTAGACCTTGTTTACAAAAGAAGGTGGGGTCAAAGGTGCTCAGAATATAAAAATACCAAACCTATAATTTTAGACCAAGGTTTGGTCATGTTGAAAAACATGACCAATCCTTAACATAAAATTTAGGTTTAAGTCCAAAGCATGTTTTAAAAATTCCTGCCAAATTTGATCTCACCAAATAGGATTTAAACCAAGGGTATATAGAAGCTAGGGTTCTCTAAAGGAGGGCTTCAAAACACGAATTCAACTTTGAGTTCTTACATACCAAAGGTTAGTAAAAAGATAAATAGGATTAATTTACAAACTCCAAGTGTATTTTATTACATGAGGGTCCCAAGAAACCTACAACTAAAACATGAAGACCCATTATAAATAATATTAAGCAAGGTTAAATTATAACCATGAACAAATAGGTTAGCCTTATCAGGCGTGGATGATCTTCAAATTCAAATAATGTGTAAAAAATTTCAACTTCTTTCGTGTTAAGGTTCAAATTTTGCATAAGGGTCCCTATTTTTTAGAAATGGGGTATGTTGACCTAAAATAATGGTGACTTCTAGGGGAATTATAGAAATATTTTAGAACTTTAGAGACTCTGGTTTAGACAAATAACTAGGTCACTTATTCCACTTAATCAATGCCATTATCAAGATTTGTTCATGGTTAAAACAAACCTTGCATGTTCAAAATTAGGATCAAACATCAAAACATAGCCATGTTGTGTGCATGATTTGATTCCACATACTATTTTCCATGGGATTTAGTGGGAAACTTCTAGGTTTGATGCCTTTAATCATTAACACTGACTTGGATCATGTCTAGATATTCATTGAGAACCATGTTTCTAGTTCAATGACGGCTTACGCATTGATCTATTACTAGCCAGGCATTCATAGCCCTAATAGATATGTCTTTAGTTCCACTCATGGCCTTGTTCTAATTCTATTTAGGTGTCCATAGCCTCGATGGAGATTACCAAATTCACCTTTGCTTGAAAATATTTAGATTTTGTAATAAGTTCTTGAATTTTGTATTTTTAAGTCTTTTAGGCTTTCGAACAAAGGTTGGGAACTAGGGTAGATAGGTTCAAGGATTTGGTCAAGTGTCTAATTTTTAGATAATCACCTATGGCTAAAAATATTTTCTCAGGCAAGGGTGTTTGTTAAGTGCAAGAGTGAGTGTGCCTCAATAGATTAAGCTTTCATTATACATGTATAGTTCTTCTTAAAACCAAGTTTAGGTTAAGACAATGTTTAAGGTCTTATATAATAGTTAACCTATCCATCGATCCTCACTAGTTTCTTTGAATTATAAAATCAAGCTCATATCTCAATTCCATTGTCAACATATGCATAAGGTTCATACCTGCATTTTAAACTTCTAATTTTTTTGAGAAAACTACATGAATTTTGAGCTGAGGGCTATCCCAAAAGGACTTATTAGAAGCAAGGAACACAAAAATAGAAAGGAAATGTACAAAAAAGCAAATAAAATTAGGTAAATATATACAAGATTATGTAAAAATAATGGAAAAGAAAGAAAAGGATACAAATGAAACTAAAATAACCCACCTATACTAATTCTAACCATTCTTATAGATTTACTCCATGAATATCTTAGGGGGGAACAATAGAGAAATAATTATTTAGATACTGCCCATTAGTGGGAAATGTCAATTCTGATCCTTGTAGGTCTTTTAATTTAAAGGTGTTATCTCCAAGTGTATCTACAATCTGATAGGGACCAATCCATAGAGGTGTAAACTTACCATGTTTGCCCTTGGATTTAGATGTTTTATCCTAAAAAGAACTAAATTTCCTTGTCTGAACACCTTTATCTTTGATCACTTGTCAAATAGCCTCTTTAATTTAGTTTGGTGCCTGATAAAGTTATAAAAATATTCATCTCATGTATCTTCTATCTAAATGATGTCCAATAGCCTTGAATTTGCAAATTCTTGGTCTTCCTCCATACACTCTTGCATAAACTTGTATGTTAGCAGTTTGAGTGTGATGGGGAATACGGGTTCTTGGATATATAATAGAAAGAGGAGAAATGTTTTAAGGGATTTCTTGAATCTTGTTATATCAACCCAAAGGGATTATTCCTTGAGCTTATGCCATGTTCTGGGTTTATTTGCAGTAGACTTCTTGATTTATTTCATCAAGTTATTATTTTTTTATTTAGATACTCCATTACCTTGGGCATAATGGTTTGATGAGAAGTTTAGGATAACCCCATTATAATATTCCCATTCTATCATTTCTATGGATATGAATGCAAACCCATTATCACATACCAAAGAGAGCAGAGTCCCAAATCTGGTGCATATATATTCTTTTAAAAACTTGATCACTTCTTTAGTTCTACATTTTTTGGTAGCTACTGCCTCAATTCATATATGTAATAGTTAGTTGCTATCATAGCATATTATGACCTTATGATGTGTTAGGATTGATGAATCCAAAAAATCCTAGCCCCCACTATGTAAAGGTTTTATCAATCAATTCTAGTTGCAATGGCATTGCTACTTTTAGTTCTTTTATGTTGAATATTTGGATTAAATGGCATTCTCTTACATTATTATGAGCTTATTTAAATATGGTGGGATAATAATAGCCAACCCTCAGGATATTTTTAGCTATGGTTCTCCCAGATGGGTTTCCACTTCCTAATTTCTCATGAAAAGTACTTATCATCTCAGTAGCTTCTTCTTTGGAAACACACCTCAAGTACACACCTTCAAATTTCTTCCATTACAAGGCTCTGTCCTTGATCAGGTATTGAGTTGATTTGATCCTTAGATATCTCTTTTTATCCCTATTTAATCTTTGAGGACAAGTTCCATTAATCAATAAATGAATGATGTGATCATACAAGTCATTAGGTTGAAAATTTTGTTGATTAACCTGCATAATACTTAGTTTGGGGTTAGTATTGGCAATCATTTGGATAAGATATTGACACGTTACAAAATTTGAAGTCTTCATCTCTATGTCATATTATTGGAGTATGTACATCTACTTACCTCTTAATTTCTCCAAGCTCATTCAGACTTAGCACTAACTTAGTGGCTGAAACTAGAAGAATGATATGCACTTTATTCCTAAGAATGTAGTGCCTAAATTCCTTGACCATTTTAACTAATAAAAAGGCTTGTTTATCAATTAAAGGATAATTTAAATCAACTTTTTTCAAATTATTTCTCATAAAATCAATTGGATGATCACACCCATCTATATTTTGTGTCAAAATAGCAGTAAAGGTGTGCTTGAAGGAAAAAGAGTAAAGGAAGAAATATTTTAAAAAGTTGGGACTTATCAAGACTAGAGCCTGATTGATTACCCTTTTGATGTCCCCAAAGGCCTTCTTTGACTCTTCATTCCATGAGACTTTATCATCTTTTTTAAACATATCATTCAATGGTTTGTAATTTATGCAAAGCCAAAAATGAATTTTCTCACAAAGTTTATTTTGTGAAAAAATGACTTCAATTCTTTTCTAGTATTGGGAGGCTCTATGTTTGATATGGCTTCCACTCTTTTAGGATCTATGGAGATTCCATATTTAGTGATAACATGGCCTAAAAATTTAACCTCAATGATATAGAAAATGAACTTCTTAGGGTTAAAGGATATTCCATGCCTTTTGTACCTTACAAATATCTATTGTAAATGCATGAATTGGTCCTCCCTGTTCTTAGAGAAAATAGTTAGATCATCCATGTAATTTATAATTGAATTTCCAATTAATCATTAGAAGGCATGGTCCATGGCCCTTTTAAAAGTGTCTCCTATGTTTATCAGTTGAAAAGGCATTCTTTTGTATGCAAAGGTACCCCACTTAGTTATGAATGTTGTCTTCATTCTGTCTTCCTTGTCTATCAACACCTGATTGTACCCTAAAAAACCATCTAAAAAATACATTATGGCTGAACCTGAAGTAATTTGTATTACTTGGTCAAGATAGGGAAGAAGATAATTATCCTTTTTAGTTTCCCTATTCATATGTTTAAAATAAATACATAGTTTAATTTCACCATTGTTTTCCTTAATCGAGACCAAATTGGCAATCTAGGTAGAATTCCTAATGGGAAATACAATTATAACATCCGATAATCTCTTAAATTATTTGAAAATCATGGGTTCTAAGTTAGGGTTTATAGGTCTTTGATTTTGCCTGAAAGGTTTGAAATTCTCTTTGAGAGGTATGATATGGGTGATGAATCTTGGATCAAAAATATTCAAGTCATCATATGGCCAAGCTATCACATCTTTGTATTTTGTTAACACCTATTTGGCCCTTTTATTTTCAACACTGGTACAGGCCTTCCCAATGTTGACCAATGAAGGTTGATCTTGAGGTTCAGTATCAATTGCATTGTAATCTTTCTCATTTACCTTGGGATTCTTAGAGGATTCAACTAGCTTATCTTGATCAAACAACCTTTCTATAGGGATCGTTCCCTTCGGGATCTTGTTTTCATTTAATTGAATGACTTTGACATCAAAGTTTTTCTCAAGGGTACTTTTATTGGACTCTTTTATAGGCCTCATCTATGATCTAGGCCTCATATGCTCCTGAATTGGCCATGAAATTTAGGATTTATTGTTCATCACTAAAGACCTATAGATGGTTTACATTATCTAGGATAAAAAGATAGGGTACTAAATCAATTCTAAAGTTTGGAAAATCCTAGTTAGGCATGAGGTTAGTCACAATAGAGGCTATTTTATCAGTAGCCTTATTTTCCTCCCTAGGGATAGACATAATATTGAAAACATCAAAAGACTCAACTAGATCCCAAAAAATAAATTTATACTTCTTAAGGTATGATAATTTGCATTGATACTTGCTCCTTACCTGATTTACTACTCGTTCTGAGTCACCATAAACTAGTAGTTCTTTGAATTTTTTCTTGATGGAAAATTGTATTCCTAAGATGAGGGCCTCATATTATACAAGGTTGTTGGTACATGGTAATTAGAGCATGTAAGAAGCACGATATTTCTTACCAATAGGGTTAGTTAGAACAATGCCCACCTCATATCTAGATTTACACCTATCCCCATTAAAATTCAGCTTCCATAATCTAGGGACATTATGAAAAGGCTTAGAGTTACTTTAGTAGTTTTGAGGGTGAAAACTCCCAAATCAGAGTCAACTATGTTTACCTTTTCATTGACAACATTATATTCCATGATCATATGTTTCATCCTTGGTTTGCTTTCCACTTTGATTTGATTTTAAACTCCAATCCAAGGTAGCCATAGATGTGAACAGTCTATGGACATATATCCATGTAAATATTTTGTCCATTCTCTACTTAGAAGTAGTCGATAGGAATCAGGGATATCCACCTCTTGGATATCTATGAATTATTGGAGTATTGGATCAGAAGCCAGTTGCAATAGTACATTTAACAATTCTCCAACCACATTGACCTTAGACTTATCCAACTACGTGACAACCCTATCAGAGTTAATAGATGTCAAACCAAGTTGCTTACAAATGTTTGTAGGCATAATATTCATAGAGGAACCAAAATCCAACAAATAGTAATGCTAGTTCTTACCCAACATTCTAATTGTAAGCAAGAAGGGTGGGCACTCTATCTTAGCTTTGTGCATAGCTATGTTTGCATTATCAGTCTTGGACATCTTGCTATATTTATTGGACAAGGATTCCATTAATAGGTCTCTTTGCTTAGTTATCTATGTTAATTCATGCAAAGTAATGTTAGCTTTAATTTTATTCATATCCTCTATGATGTTATAATCAGTTTTATTTAAATGAATAGATGTATTATTAATTTATTTAAAATTACTTTCCTTTGGAGTTTATAGGTTATTATCTAATGTAGTGTCTAGAGGAGTAGTAGTCAAAGGATGCCTATGTTCTATATTCCTTAGAGGATATGTCTTCTTTAGGAATTATTGGAAGGCATGAACTTCTTAAGGAACATAATCAAGTTCATTATATTCTTGGAAGGGTAAGTCAAACATTTCTACCATGAAGTTTTGGTTAGTAGGCTTAGATCCTGAAGTACCTACACCATTATCCTTGTTAGGTACTACCTCAAAAGTGTCCAAATCTTCCTGAAAGGCTTCAAAAGATGTACAAAATTTAATGCAATTAATTTATCCATGCTTAGTAGTAAAATGAACTCTATAATAATTTGTTAATGTAATATCAATAAGATTAATGTCCATGTCCTTCTTATCACTAGATGATTCATTGTTCTTACTGTTATGGAAGCTATCATTTTGAAACCTATTATTGGGTCTATTAAACCTTTGGAAAGAGAATTTCATTTCTTAGCTTTCACCAGTATGACTAACCTATTTTTTAACTAAAGAAAGTCTTTGCTAAGATTTTGGACCATTTTAAAAATAGAGTCATTTTAAATTTTGGGGGTCTCAGAGTTATGAACTTGGTTTGAACTAGAGGTTAGTCCTAATGCCTTTTGATCATTTAGACTAATTATAGTTGTAGCATGGCCTAGGAATCCTATGTTATGATTAAGGGTAGCATGGCTCAAAGGTAACTAGTTTAGCATTGGGATTTGATTTAGGGCTGGCCTATTATGATTGTTGTTGGGAAATATATTCAAGGTAGGAATATGTGGATTAACATTTAGGATAGATTAGGCCATTTGTCTTTGAGTTTTCATTTGGTTATTAATAATCACTACTTTAAAATAGGCATGGGATAAGGTGGTTATGATAGGAGAGACTAGTTCAAGAACACAAAAGTAATAGGTTCTACCACATCTTTATAGATTTCTAAAGCTAGAGCATTATCAAGTTTGTAGGGCTCTATGATCTAGTTATGTATCTCTTGAAACCTGGAATTAAATTCCCTTATGGAGTCACTAGAATCTCTTTTGATGGTGGTAAATTGTTGGTACAAGATGCAGGGATTGATGCCCTTGCCAAATTGGTCAATAAAGATATTGTTAAAACCATCCCAACTAGTAATGTAATTATCAATAAAATTAAGAAACCATTCATATGTAGCATCCTTAAATGTAAAAGGAAACAACCTACAAGATACATATTCATGGATAACATTTAATAATCTTAATGCAACTTTGAATGATTTAATGTGTTCTTCAATAGCTACAACACCATTTGGGATAGACATTGGCAAATATTTCTTAGGATTAAGGGGGAGATTATGTACTACACCTAGTAAATTGATGGAAGAATCTCCTAACGATGAAATAACTTGATGAAGGTTGAATGCATGAGTACCTTGGAGTGGTGAAGTTTGCAAAGATTTCAAACATCTATGCCTATATTTGTCTCACCTAGATTTCTTGTGGATATCTAGCTCCAATAGAGTCTCTCTTATTTTTGAATGTGATCTCATTCTGATTCTAGGTAATTCTAGCTTGAGAACTTTGGGTCATGTTTGAAATACGGTGCATCAAATCAACCTTTACAAAGAATAAATATCAGACTTGTACATTAAGCAAATTTGTAAAAATTATATGAAGAACAACAAAGGACACTAACCTTTAACTAAGTTAGCTCAAAGACATGTCTAATTACATAATTTTGATCAATATTTTCACTTCTAAGCTCAAATAAGCTCAGATTTGTAAAAGATCTATCAATATTTGCCTAAAATAAGTTGTTCTATCCTCAAATACTTTGGATTCTTAGATATTAAGCTATCTTTACTAGAATTAAGCATCTATCTTAATAAAACATTGATCTTTGTCTAAAGAAATCACAAAGATGGGTCAAAGACCATGAATATCAATTATCTTTATATTTTTTAGCAAAAAACTACGTAAATATGTAAAGATAACACCAATCTTTGATCAAAACACACCAAAATTAGAAAATATCCTATAAATTCACAAAGATTGGCCCTCCCTCTAGTGCCAACAGAGCTTCATCTTGTTGATGCCTCAGTGTGTATCATAGGTGCCCTCAGTGTTTAAAGAACACTTTTCATTTTATAACTTGAGGAGTTCAAAGCATGAGTTACAACTTTTGATAATTAGATTATCCTTGGTGAAATAGAGGCAGAGAATACAGACTATTCCACAACATTTATATTAATTAGTGGTTGGAAATCACCTTGGTCCTTAATAATATTTGCAAGGTATGCAACATCTATGCTATTAATGGTGAATTATGATCAAGCTCTAATCTAATACTATTCTAGAATGAATATTAACAATGATATTTAAACTAGAGTGATTTGGTAAAAAAAAGGGAATAAAAAAGAAGGGTATGGAAGAAAGGAAGTATGCCATTATTGGTACTTTATTTAGACATCATGATAAGGATTAAATTCTAATTTAACATGCATTTAACCAATCTATAACATGAAATAGAGTACGCTCTAATCCAATTACACACCAGGATAGTTTCTGAGGATAATATGAAAGAATACAAGTAGGAATTAGATTTACTTTAAAGATTTATGATTGCAACCAAAGAACAAAGCACATCCTCATGCAAATTAAAATGAAATTGAAGTAAACTTAAGTACATTCAACTAATCTAGAATTTACACAAATTAGCAACCCTGTATTATAGATTCATGTCTAGAATTTAAAAAACCATTCAAATCTATGACTTAGAAGAGAAAATTGAGAGAGAATCCATTATGGTGCTTCACACAAACAAATTGGGACAAACTTTTCAATATTACATGCTTGTATTAGATTATTTAGAAGTTACAATGTAGTTATAAGAGGCTAAGGTAGTATACCGGTCAGTCATGTTAGTTACAAAACATGTAAAATTAAGGATAGATATCCAATTTTACAAAGTTTCTAGAATACATTTACCTTTTTCCAAGTGGACTAACCTTTAGGTAAATATGTTAAAAAAATTTCACATGCCTTTACAAAAAGAATATTTCATTTTCAAATATTAAAAAATTTCCAAGCAAATAGAATATTACTAGCTATCTAGTGGGCCCTGAGTTGAATAACTCCCCTATTTTTGTTGAAGAATCCTCATGGCCTTTTAGTGTTGTTTATCAACTAGATTTAAATTGATAGCAGGCTCTAGGAGACACTCATCTTCTTGGTCATCCAAGCCTTCAAAATCCCTATCTTTTCTTGTCATGGCTTCTTTAATGCTCCTTTCCTCAGTAATCTTCTCTTCTATAGTTAGGATCATATTCATGATCCTACTGTTATTAGTCCCAGACTTGCCTTGGATCTTGCCTCTTACTTCTTGTGTGACCAAGGTGACTCTGTGCTTGTATTCATCATCTATAATGATACCTAAAGAGCTAAGTTTTATGGGTTTAATAGTCACTGTTCTAAGGAGTTATTCAATTCTACCCATCAGCTCTTCATCATCTCATAGGAGTCTCCACAAGCTCCTTGACCATGTGCTTGAACCTTGGAATTTTTCAATAATTAATTCCATTATTATGTTTAAATGGGCTAGACTAATAGTTTTAAAACTAGGAATTTGATCCTCAACTAGTATGTTGACTAGCTCCTTCATTTTATCTTTTGATTTCTGTTATTGGGATATTAAACCCTTGGCTACTGTATTTTATTGAGCTAGTGGCTCTACCTTTTATTCATTGAATTCAAGGAGTCAAACATATCATAAAAATATGGCTCAAACATCTTAATAATTTCATCAGGCACTGATATAATATCCTGCTTCTCAAGATTTTCCTTTTGTTTCTATAGGTTCTCTATTTTTCATGCATGCCTTTGATGCTTGCTTTTAGTTGAGATGAATGAACATAAGATAATTTAAATATATCCTCTCCATGGATTGTGCCTTCACCAAGCACCTGACCTCCTAATGAAGTCAAGCCAACAAATGGTTCAGCTCTTTGAAAAGTGATATCTTCACCCCCAACCATGACTTTCTTTGTTTCCACTTTTTCTATTCTTGTAGTCTTTAGATTGAATTACACATTAACTGATGATTCTATCACTTTTGAAGGCTTTAGAATCTCCATTTGTGTTATATTTATGATTTGGAGTTTAGTTCAAAAAAATTCTAAGTTGTGATGAAACCAATTGCATAGCGTAGAGCTCATCGAGAGCTTTTCATCACTTTTTGTGGTTTTCAAAATGGACACCGAATGCTCGAGATATTACTTGCTGAAGTTTTCTTGCAATAGGGAAATAATGAATGTCGAAAAGTGACATGGCATTGTTTACATGTGACAAGTGGACCAATCAGAGGTTGACATGTGGCAATCAATTTTGTATGGTCTTACAAAAAATTTGGTTGGTGTTTGGTTTAGTTTCAGCTTCCGTTCTTTGACAGGTGGTCATATGGAGAACCGTGGGCCCCACTATTGGCTTGTTGGGGCCCCTCAGTGAGGGTCAACACACTTGACTAAGGAGGGGTGCCTTGGCCTCCATCTCACATTACATTCTATTTTCATTTGTTTTTAAACTATCATTTTGTACCCATTAGATGCATGTGGGACAATTGAATTGAATGTTTTAAATAGCCTTGTAATATTGCTTTGGTAATTCATTACAATTTATTATTACCAAGTGATCCCCATTAATCCACATGGGAGAAACTAATACTTACCACGAAGGTCTAGCCAACTCATACAACTGAGTCAATCTTGAGATTACATGCCATATGTATGGAAATCATGACTGAAATGTGTGCCACATCCCAATTTGTACAATTCATGACATATCTTCCAAATGACCACATCTTATGCCATGAGACATGCCTGACTAGCTTTTATGCTAAGGTCAAAGATGGGATAGGCTTGAGGATGCCTAATATGGGTAAGACCCAAACAAAATGGCAAAGTGTGGCCGATGCCATGACTAAAGCCTTGGAGATAAGGCTTAAAAAAGACTTGATGCCGTTTCAAGATCTCCAATGTGGGACTAAATGGCTAAGCATAATCTCTATGCTAAATCTAATGGGTTTGGAACTCACGACCTATCAAGTAAAAGGATAAGATCCTGACCAACTCGCCCATGGGAGATAAGATGAAAATAAGCCCATGAATTTGTATTTAAACAAGACCATTCAGCCGACTCTGTATGAAAAGAATTATAGACCAATTTGCTATATTTGGTCATTTTGGAGCCCTTAGAGGCCAAACCAGAGCTCAGAGTAAACTGAAAACTTGTTTATAATTATGATACAATCTATGCAATATATTCATTTTCCCATTTTTGAGAATTGGTGACATCATTTTGAGCTACAAAAGTTGCCAATTTTTATATAGAGAAGCCTCTGCGGTGTGATTCAGGAAGGTGAAGGATGTGCTGAGTGAGCCAAGGTATTTCAAAGGTCTAAAACACTATTTTTATAGAGATAACTAATCTATTTTTTTGATTTTAATTATTATTTTGGCTTACAAATTTAGAAACAATAATGGATTGGTTCGATAAGAACCCATGGATGTAGGAATTCTGAACCCCATAAATAATTTCTATGTTTTGATCTTTGAAATCATTTTTGCATTTTAGTTTTCAATTAATTTTTAGATTATAATTTAGATTTTAATCAGAATGCAATAATTTAATCATTTGATTATTTACAAGAAATTGGATGAAATTGAGAATTTGGTAAAATCTGACGGTTTCAAAGGATAAATGATGTGAACTTTTATTTCACCTTTATTTTTAGTTTTGAAACTTGATTTGGATCAGATTGTCATCAGTTTTTAATCATTCTAACATCTTATAAGTTGAGAAATTTTTGCTTCCAATTCAGTTTAAATTTTGGAATTGAGAACTTTAAATATCTTGGTAAATAGTTTTAAAATTAGTGAAGTTCCTACTGGTGTTTACAAATCAAATTTTGGTATCAAAGTAGTTAGACAACAGGGATAGCTTTTGATTGTGTGATTTGATAGTTGATTTTAGTTTATTAGTTATCAATATCACTTGATTAGATTGCTGTGTGAAGTTGTGGAATTAGTGTGTTTGCAGTAAACCATGGGCAAGTTGTCACATAAAGCCAAGATGGAAGAGCTTGAAGCCATCAACACTCAGATTCAGGATGAGAATGATTTCTTGAGAGCTTGATTGTACTCCTTAGATGAGGATATTTCCATTTTGAAATTAGAGATTTAATCTAAGGATGAGCTCTTGATCAAATTACAGTGTGGTGAACCAAAGAAGGCCATACCTTCTAATTCAGATGTAAAGACTATGACTGAATGCACTTTAATTTATTCATCACATAATTCATCTACTTCTTCTTTCCATTCAAATTTAGATTCAAGTAATGATGATTTTGGTAGTTTTGAACAAGATACTAATGGTATAGGATCTAAATTGTTGATGAAAATGGGATTTAATGGAAGAGGTCTTGGTCGAGATGGCCAAGGAATTACTAACCCAATGTAAGTAGAGCATAGATCTCTTCATGCAGGTTTCGGTTATACTAGTGAGTAGGTGGATATTGGAGAAAATTACTCTATGGCTAAAAGAAGACAAGCTTCTGATAGCAAAGGTCTGAAGCCACTAGTAGAGCATGTGCAGTGTAAGAGGACACATAGATGAGGTATTGAGATTCCACCTCCTAGTTCGTACACTAGAGTTAGCACTAAATCTTCTGATCTACTTTTTATGTTTAAGAAATTTGGATTTAACATTCAGAAGATGATGTAATCATTCCCTTGCACTTTTTTTGGGATGAATAACCACAATGTTTAATTTTGTTGGAAGAGACATGCTATGATTAAGCAGATTGTAGGTGTTAAAAATCATTCTCGACATGGCAAAGTTGAAGAGGTAAAAGGGAGGCCTCACCTAAGAAGGTTTTATGCACTCATTACCATATGAGTGTACATCGGATTGATCATTTTTTTAAATGTCAATCATCTTCTCATTCTATAAATGGTAAAACCAAGATGATTTATCAACTTGTTAATAAGGTCAATGAAGTTAAATCAATCCATAATGATGTTAAGGAATTCACTAAGGAAATCAAGTTAACTAGGTAGAAAATTTGATTAAGTTGATTAATAATGCACTTGTTTTTCAAAGCATTGTTAAGAATTCTGTTAAGGGAAAGAACAAGCTTTGATGATGCATTAGTAGAGAATGTGAGAACACTTTAAGATAGGTTCATCATTCAAAGTATTTCAATTCTCATGTTGAATATCTATATGTTTTGAAACTCCTATTTATGCTGTGTGAGTTGTTTAGAGGACTTGAACTCATTTGATCAATTGGAGATAATAGCAGAATACATGTTTTAGTTTGAGTTAATTCCTTACAACACTTGTCTCAAATTTGACTGCTATTTTAAGAATGTATCTATTTTTTGCACATGGATGCATAGATGCATTATAAGACCCTATGGTCATGTTTGGATGTTAAGCAATAAACACTTTGTGTTGTTTACATTTGCTTAGCATATAAGACCCATACCATGGCATTGTATTGTAACATGTCTACAAAATTTATTGTATGTTTTCAACATTTAAAAACTTGTTTTGTAGTTATATTGGGAATTGTTTCAGTTTATTGATAGTTTACTACTTTACAGGATGTGACATGGGCAGACAGTTTTGGTATGTTGTGATAAATTTATTGGTAGTTACAGATTCCTTTACTCATGCCATGTGTAGGCATTTTTAGTTGAGATGTGAATCATTTATTTTTCCAATGTTTATCTCTTTCTATGATTATGTTCTATTTGATATGATGCAGTAGACCAATTATCAATTTTTAGGAGATAGTAGACTTTTGGAGACCAAAAGCCTCTTTTGTAGGGAGGTGTGATCAAGAGTTCAGTTTAGAAAAAAATTCCAAGTTGTGATGAAACTAATTTCACATTGTAGAGATCATTAGGATCTTTTCAGTGATTTTCATGGTTTGCAAAATGGACATCGAATGCTCAAGATATTACCTACTAAAGTTTTCTTGCAATAGGGAAATAATGAGTGTCAAAAAGTGATGTGGCATTGTTTGCATGTGACAAGTGGACCAATCAGAGGTTGACAAATGGAAATTAATTTTTTATGATTGTGTAAAAAATTTGGTGGTTGGTGTTTGGTTTGGTTTCAACCTCTGATCTTTGACAGGAGGTCATATGGAGAAGCGTGGGCCCTGTTATTGGCTCACTAGGGGCCCTCAGTGAGGGTTGACACACTTGACAAAGGAGGAGTGCCTTGGCCTCCATCTCACATTGCATTCTATTTGAATTTGTTTTTAAACTTGTTGGGTGAATATTTTGTCAATCAGTGAACTGATGAGCAAAATAGGTCTCTTCAACCACAACATAGGGAAATTGGTCAGCCAGATGTGCATGTTTACTAAATCAAAAGGGGACAAATCTCTCCTCTCATCAAGGGTAGGTTCCCGATAAGTATGAAGGGGCTATATATATATATATATATATATATGCTAATCTACTATAAATAAGCTAAAAATAACACTCAGGGGTAGGATAACACCATCCATCTCTCTTTTTTCAAAGATGATGTTCACCAATCAAAGGATAAATCTTGATGAAATGAAAGAAGGCACTCCTCTTCTTTTAGAAGTGTTGTTCAGTAGACAACAGGAACCTTTTGGGTAGTGACAAGTAACTGTAATAGGGTGCGGTAACACAACAGGATGAAATGTAGCACAAATTATCCACCTCAACTACCAAAGAGTGAAATACGAAGGATATTGAGGGCACAAAGTCATCCCAAGATCCCATACACAAAAACAAAAAATATACAAACTCAAGACAATTGTGGCAGCACAAAGTCTCTCCATAGACAGCTTTAAGACACCTTCCTGATTACTTTCACTAATTCTGCTTATTTAATTAAATGGACAAAAAATGTGTTAAGGAAACAGACATAAGAATAATTTTCCCAACAACCAAGCTATTCTAGCACAAAATCTGAAAATTCACTTGTTTTCTTATTCAAATAACAAAATATGATCAACAATCTAAGCTCAAAGTCTCAATAATGCCTTTCAATTTGGGTAGAGTTTTGTTTTTGATAACAGAGAGATCGCCTAAAATAACAAGAAAGAGTCTAATATATAGTCCTCCGAGAAAGACTTGGGTGCTTTGTTTCACAAAAATTATGGCCTATGATGCATTCAATGCCTTCAATGCATTTTAAATTCTATCCATGGGCTATGCTAGAATTGGGCATTAGTCTTAAATATGGGCTACCTGATGTGTTTCTTGATGTGTGCACAACTATTTTCACTTTACTCAATGCAAGAGAATAGGCCATGCCATTGAATGTTCATGTTCTCCAATGTCCACTTGGTCGGCTGCTTCATCTTCTAGAAACATATCCCATGCATAGATATTTTCTGATCTTTCTCCATTGTTTCCCCTTTCCTTGCTATATTTTGAGCTCTCAAGTGCTTTATTACTAATAAAGGGATAGGTGGTGATTTCCATTGTGAAGCAGGTGAGGACACTTGGTAGCATCCATTTACCTTATAGAAGCTTAAGATATCCTTTGAGATTCCTATAGAAGATGACACATGGCGGCTTCCGCTGAGATTTTAGAAACACTATATAAACATGTGAGACTCATTTGGATTCACACAAATGATGCCACTTGGCATGCTCTGCTTACCTTAGCAATTCAACTGGGACCCACCATAGTCCTTACTCAATAATGAGACAAAAGGAAGAAATAGCAGACATTGACACTTGGTGATTTTTGCCGAGTTTTATAAGGGACACATGGTAACTTCTACTTTATTTTTGTCTTTATCTATGCAATCTAAGCTCTCAGGCTTCTCTTTGGCCAGTCGCTAAATTTGTTCATAGGGTCTGTGTCGTATTTGAAAATTGATGAATATTTTATTATCTTAAATTTGACATCCACAGGGATGTCAATGGTTCAATCACTTCCCTAGTTCAATCGCTTTCCTGGTTCAATTGCTTCATTAGTTTACTTACTTTCTCGGTTCAATCACTTTCTTAGTTCAATCGATTTCTCATTTCAATCACTTTTTTGGTCTTTGATTGAACCATCCCTTTGTCTAGAACTTCCTTTGAACCATTAAACTTTTGAACCTTTGAACTTTGAACTTTTTTGGTTCAAGGTTCAATCGGTTCATTGGTTCATCCTTTGTTCCATTGCTTCTCTATTTTTCTAAGTCCCTTGATCTCTTCGAATCCATTGAACTTGTTGAACTTGTTGAACCTGTTGAACCAATTTGGTTTAAGGTTCAATGGTTCAATGGTTCATTCATTTTTTATTTGAAGTTTTCTTTTCTTCACTACTCTCCACAAGGGCACTTGGTCTCTTCACTTTAGGGCATTCCTTTGAACCGGCTGATTGAACCAACTGTGGTTCAAAGGTTCAACGGTTCAATCATTTTCTTCTTGTGTTCCACTTGACTGCTTGAACCAACTGATTGAACCAACTACTTATTGAACCTTTAAACCTTTGAACCTATTGAACCTTTGAACCATTTTGGTTCAAGGTTCAATGGCTTAATGGTTCAAGCCTTCTTCTTTCTCACTAAGTCTTTTGAAGCCATTTGAAGCTGTTAAACTTGCTAAAGTGGTTAAACTTTGAACTTTTGCTGAAGCGCTTAACTCTTTAAGCTTGCGAACATCATTAAAGCTTGGCATTGAACCAACCTTGATAGTGCCTAAGTGTTGAGAGCTTGTTTCTTTCATACAGAGTCTATATATTTAAGCCTGCAAAGTCCATAGATTTAAGCCCATAGCTTCTATAGATTTAAGCCTGCAGAGTCCATAGATTTAAGCCTGTAGAGTCCATAGATTTCTTCCAGCAAAGTCTGTTAGCTAAAAAATCTTAAAAAATGGAGAATTTGAATGCCCAGAATAATTTTTGAGAAGGGAATAGGGAATTTTTGGACTACATGACCAAAATAGTTCATATGTTGTCCAAAAATGAGTGACAGATTGTGGGAACAACTGGCTCCAGTTGGGGAACTTTTTTCTAGTTGAAGACTTGGAATAGCTCAGGGAAGTAGAAACCAGAATCTCTAGTACCTTGATGTGTGCCATTGGGCTACAAAGTCATGATATCCAAAAAGAAAGGTGCCAAAAATAAAAATGAAAAGCATAAAAGAAAACTAAAGACTATATAAATATACATATGTACAAATGATCTTATTTGATGCCTCAAGATTTGAAGCGCTTCAGATGATGCCCACTATGAGATTGTGAAAATGGAATTCCATCATGATAAACTAGTAAGAAACCATTTTCTCCCTAGAATCTGTGATGGGAGAATGGAAGTCTCCACCAAGAATCACATTTTTTGTGCACTCCTTTTGGTTCTCTCTTCTTTCCCCATGGCAAGGTGTGGTCTCCAATCTGAAAACCATAAATCTTTGCTCTCTTGGCAAAGAGTTCCTTTTCCTAACTTTGGCATGCAGTAGTATGGTCAACTACCATAGCTTGTTGCTCATCTTGTTTAGTCCAGCACATAATTTGATTATCCCCATCAGATACTTGACAAACCATCAACTCAGCATCTCCTTTGGCATGAAGGAGTTTGACACCTTTGTCATGAGTAGCCTTCAACCTGAGTAACAGAGATTCATACTCAACAGCATTGTTGGTGTTGCTAAACTATAAATTTTATGAAGAAGGAAAGATATCTCCTTAAGGAGATATCAACATCATCCTAGCTCCAACACCGCTAGAAGAGTAGATACCATCAAATCCTAGTATCCATACATCATTAGAAACTGCTCCTTTCTCAAAATTTTCTTCATTTGGAGAGGAGAGTTCCTTTGGGCTTGCACTATGCTCTCTCATGCCTTCTATTTTTTTATCTCAACCAATTCCTAGATTGCCAAATATATGACTTTTGTCTACTGTAATAGGAACGTCTTCAGTAGACAAAAAATAGTTACCCCTGCCTGAAGACTCAAACAGAATTTGAGCTTCAGGGATTGACGCTTTAGTGACACCATATTTTACTTCCTTTTTAGGAAGCAGCGTCTGCATGATGCCTTTGATAGGGATCCTCACTTCAAAAAAGTCCATGCTAAATTATCCTCCAACATCCTTGTAGAAATTTCACCCAAGAAGTATGCCGTATGAGGATGTGATGTCAGCCACCAGGACTGTCATCTTGATTCTCTTTTTTGGAAAGGTAGAAAATGCAAATTGGGCATCCTTGATTTGTCCTAGTAGTGGCACTTGTTTATTCTTCATGGAGAAACATCTCCCAAATGTCTTGGTCAATGTGAGACTAAGGGATTCAGCTACTTTGGTAGGCATGACATTGTCTGATGCACTTGAGTTTATGGTGCAATTGTTTAACTGATGTCCATTTATCAGCAGGGAGACATAGAATGGTTTAGTCCTTTTGGAAGAAGTAAGAGGAGCAATGACAAGGTTTTTTGGGATGGACATGTTCCTTGGGGGATCATGAGTTACCTTTTTAAAATCTTGTCCTGCAGGGATGGCTTTATTCTTCACACACTGAACTAACCTATCCAACTGCTCAAGATTGGATTGCAAGAATTCAAATTCAGACATTTGAGTTTTATTCTTCTCGACATGGTCAATTATGTCAAATGACTGAAATGGACTAGGAACAAAGGAAGGTAGTTCATCTTTCTAGTTTTTAGGAGGGGTGGTACTAGTCTATGGAATTGAAGTTGAAGATGGAAGAATGCTTGATGTATTTACCTTTTTATTACTCACTAGGTCCTTTGACTGGAAAAGCAGAGAAGTTCCTCATTTGGAAATTTAAATTGTAGGCTGAGAACTTTCCCCTATTTTTACTTTATCAGCTTGTTGGGCTGACTGGTTTTGGGACTGGGTGAATACAACATATGATCCATAAACTACTTCACCTTTATCTCTGGGTTCATCCTGGTAATTCAAGAAACCAATGTTGGAGTCGCCATCTGATTGTTATTTCTCTACTACAAAAAGATCAGTGTCATTTTCTTATTCAAACTTAGGTTGGAAAGAGAAATCATGTTCTATTTATAGATATCCAACTGTTGAGTTAGCTGGTATTGTTTCAATGGCAAGTTTCCCCTATGGGGAAGGTAGATGATTTGGTTGCCCTTGACTTCTGGTAGCATTGCCTTGATATGACTAGTTTTGAAATGTCATCCTTGGAATATCCTGATAAGGAGGAGCAAACATACCTTGGGCCACTTTTCTTTTCAAGGCTAGTAGTTCATTTGCTAGCTTTTACACCATTTGATCAGTGGTGCCTGTAGATGAATATTCAGAAGATGAAGAAGATTTACCTTTGTTAGGATCTCTCCTTATCTTTTCTACCAAGATAAGGTCATCTTCCACATCAATGGCCAAATCTTGAGCTACAACGAGGTCTATTTGGCCAACACGTCTCAGTAGAAAACTCACTTCAGGCAGCTTAGAGTTGATGAAAAAACATTTGAGATTCTCAGTTGTAGGCTGAGTAATTGCAAGAATCTTGTTCCTTAGCTTGTCGAACTTGGCTATGAAATCCCTCATTGGTTCATGAGGCTCCTTCTTCATGTGTGTGAGTTAAACCAACAGGGCATGCACATCTTTTGCAGGATTGAATCTGGCTTCAAATTTGGCTTTGAGAGTGTTCCAGTCAGTCATAGTCTAGGCATGCAGATGATAGAACCAGTCTGCAATAGCACCTTGTAAAGTTTTCACAAACAGCCTGACTGCTACATCCTCATACTCCACACCTATTACGCCATAGACTATGTTGAAGGCTACAATATGTTCATCAGGATGGACCTTCCCATCACTATAGAACTTGGGAATTTTTTTTCTTGAACTACGTGGTAGCTCATGTAGAGGTGGAGTTAAATTGAGTGGGCCAAAAGAGTTACCCCAAGGGCCTTAAATTGCCATAATATGACTATGGAAAGGTGGAATAACAAATATCAAAGGGGTAAGTATTGAAAAAGCTTTATTAATAGAAAAAATGGATGCTTTGCTTGGTAGCGGAGACTTGACTTTAGTAGGAAGAAAGCTCCTGGTTCATTGGATCTACTAGATTGTAATATAAAAATGGGAAAGAACTGGCCCTACTTCAGCTTGAAGCTAGAGGCTTCAAACTGCGCATTCTATCTCAGTTGACGTGGAGGAGGAGGGAGATAGTAAGGCTATAATGATAATGGGTAAGACACATAATGGAGTCACCAGAGTCTATAATGGATAAGGGTAGGGACTACTTCAATCTGATATTTGAGGCTTCAAATTACACGTAAATCCCTAGCAGAGTCACCAAAAATTGTTGGGTGAATATTTTGTCAATCAGCTAACTGATGAGCAAAATAGGTCTCTTCAACCACATCATAAGAAAATTGGTCAGCCAGATGTGCAGGTTTACTACATGAAAAGGGGACAAATCTCTCCTCTCATCAAGGGGAGGTTCCCTGTAAGTATGAAGGGGATATATATATATATATATATATATATATATATATGCTAATCTACTATAAATAAGCTAAAAATAACACTCAAGGGTAGGATAACACCATCCATCTCTCTTTTTTTAGAGATGATGTTCACCAATCAAAAGATAAATCTTGATGAAATGATAGAAGGCACTCCTCTTCTTTTAGAAGTGATGTTCAACAAACAATAAGAACCTTTTAGGTAGTGACAAGTAACTGTAACAAGGCGTAGTAACACAACATGATGAAATGTAGCACAAAGTCTCCACCTCAACTGCCAAAGAGTGAAATACGAAGGATAATGAGGGCACAAAGTCATCCCAAGATCCCTTACATAGAAACAAAAAATAGACAAACTAAAGACAATTGTGGTAGCACAAAGTCTCTCCACAGCTAGCTTCAAGACACCTTCTTGATTACTTTCACTAATTCTACTTATTTAATCAAATGGACAAAAAATGTATTAAGGAAATAGACATAAGAACAATTTCCCCAACAACTAAGTTATTCCAGCATAAAGTCTGAAAACTCACTTGTTTTCTTAGTCAAATAATGAAATATGATCAACAATCTGACCTCAAAGTCTCAGTAATACCTTTCAATTTGGGTAGATTTTTGTTTTTGATATCAGAGAGATCCACTAAAACAATAAGAGAGACTCCAATATATAGTGCTCCAAGAAAGACTTGGGTGCTTTATTTCACAAAAATGATGGCCTATGATGCATTTAATTACTTCAATTCATTTTAAATTCTATCCATGGGCTATGTTGGAATTGGGCGTCAATCTTAAATATAGGCCACTTGATGTGTTTCCTAATGTGTGCGTAGCTATTTTCACTTTACTCAATTCAAGAGAATAGGTTACACCATTGAATGTTCATGCTCTCCAATGTCCACTTGGTTGGCTGCTTCACCTTCTAGAAAGATATCCCATGTGCAGATATTTTCTAATCTTTCTCCATCGTTTCCCCTTTCGTTGCTATATTTTGAGCTCTCAGGCGCTTTATTCCTGATGAAGGGATAGGTGGCACTTTCTACTGTAAAGTAGGCAAGGAACTTGGCAGCATCCATTTACCTTATAGAAGCTTAAGATATCCTTTGAGAGTCCTGTAGAAGATGACACATGGTGGCTTTCACTAAAATTCTAGAAACACTATATAAACATGTGGGACTCATTTGGATTCACACGAATGATGCCACTTGGTGTGCTTCACTTACCTTAGCAATTCACCTAGGACCCACCACAGTCCTTACTCAATAATGAGACAAAAGGAAGAAACGATGGACGTTGACACTTGGCACTTTCCTTCAAGTTTTATAAGGGACACGTGGTGACTTCCACTATATTTTTTCCTTATCTATGCAATCTGAGCTCTTGGGCTATCTCTTTGGTCAGTCACTAAATTTGTTCATAGCTTCTACACCGTATTTAAAAATCAATGAATATTTCATTATCTTAAATTTGATGTTTGTGGGGATGTCAATGGTTCAATCACTTCCCTAATTTAATTGATTTCCTAGTTTAATCACTTCCTTATTTCAATTGCTTTCTCAGTTCACTCGCTTTCTTAATTCAATCACTTTCTCGGTTCAATCACTTTCTTGGTCTTTGATTGAACCATCGCTTTATCCGACGCTTCCTTTGAACTGTTAAACTTTTGAACCTTTAAACTTTGAACTTTTTTGGCTCAAGGTTCAATCGGTTCATTGGTTCATCCTTTGTTCCATCACTTCTCTATTTTTCTAAGTCCCTTGATCTCTTCAAATCCATTGAACTCATTGAACCCGTTGAACCAATTTGGTTCAAGGTTTAATGGTTCAATGGTTCAATGGTTCATTCCTTTGTTCTTCAAAGTCTTCTTTTCTTCACTTCCCTTTACAAGGGCACTTGGTCTCTTCACTTTGGGGCATTCCTTTGAACCGGCTGATTGAACCAATTGTAGTTCAAAGGTTCAATGGTTCAATCAATTTATTCTTGTGTTCCACTTGACCGCTTGAACCAACCGATTGAGCCAACTGCTTATTGAACCTTTGAACCTTTAAACTCATTGAACCTTTGAACCATTTTGGTTCAAGGTTCAATGGTTCAATGGGTCAAGCCTTCTTCTTTCTCACTAAGTCGTTTGAAGCTGTTGAACTTGCTGAAGTAGTTGAACTTTGAACTTTTGTTGAAGCGCTTAACTCTTTAAGCTTGCTGACATCGTTGAACCTTGGCATTGAACCAACCTTGAAATTGCCTAAGTGTTGAGATCTTGTTTCTTTCTTGTAGATTCCATAGATTTAAGCCTACAAAGTCTGTAGATTTAAGCCCATAGAGTCTATAGATTTAAGCCTACAGAGTCTGTAGATTTAAGCCTACAGAGTCCATATTTTATCTTCCAACAAAGTCCGTTAGCTGAAAAAGCTTAAAAAATGGAGAATTTGAATGCCCAAAACAATTTTTGAGAAGGGAGGAGGGAATTTTTGGATTGCAGGACCAAAATAGTTCATATGTTGTCCCAAAAATGAGTGACAGATTTTGGGAACAACAAAACTATCATTTTATACCCACCAGATGCATGTGGGACAATTGAATCGAATGTTTTAAATAGCCTTGTAATATTGCTTTGGTAATTCGTTACAATTTATTATTACTAAGCAATCCCCATTAATCCACATGGGAGAAACCAATACTTACCACGAAGGTCCAGCCAACTCATATAGCTGATTCAATCTTGAGATTACATGCCAGATGTATGGAAACTATGACCGAAATGTGTGCCATGTCCTAATTCATACGGTTTGTGACATATCTTCCAGATGACCACATCTTATGCCATGAGACATGCCTGACTAGCGTTTATGCTAATTTTGAGGATGGGATAGGCTTGAGGACATATATTATGGGTAAGACCCAAATAAAAGAGCAAAGCGTGGCTGATGCCATGATTAAATCCTTGGAGATAAGGCTTAAAAAAGACTTGATGTCATTTCAAGATCTCTAATGTGGGACTAAATGGCTAAGCATAATCTCTATGCCAAAGTCGATGGGTTTGGAACTCATGACCTATTGAGTAAAAGGATAAGAGACTAACCAACTCGCCTGTGAGAGATAAGATGAAAATAAACCCATGAATTTGTATTTAAACAAGACCATTCAGCTGACTATGTATGAAAAGAATTATAGACCTGTTTGTTGTATTTGGTCATTTTGGAACCCTTAAAAGCCAAACCAGAACTCAGAGTAAACTAAAAACTTGTTTAGAATTATGATATGCTCTATGTAGTATATTAATTTTTCCATTTTTTAGAATTGCTGATGTCATTTTGAGCTATGGAAGTTACCTATTTTGATTTGGAGAAGCCTCTGCGGTGTGATTTAGGAAGGTGAAGGACATGCTAAGTCAACCAAGGTCTTTCAATGGTCTAAAACACTATTTTTGTAGAGAGAAATGATATATATATTTTATTTTAATTATTATTTTGGCTTGCAAATTTAGCAATAATAATGGATCGATTTGATAAGAACCCAAGGACGTAGGAATTTTGAACCCCGTAAACAAGTTCTATGTTTTGATCTTTAAAATCATTTTTACATTTTAGTTTTTAGTTAATTTGTAGATTATAATTTAGATTTTAATCAGAATGCAAAAATTTAATCATTTGATCATTTATGGGAAATTGGACAAAATCAAGAATTTGGTAAAATGTGACAGTTTCAAAGGATAAATGATGTGAACTTTCATTTTCATTTTTGAAACTTGATTTGGATCAGATTGTCATCAATTTTTAATCATTCCAACATCTTATAAGTTGAGAAATTTCTGATTCCAATTTATTTTCAATTTTGGAATTGAGAACTTAAGAGATCTTGGTAAATAGTTTTAAAAGTAGTGAAGTTCCTACTGGTGTTTACGGATCAATTTGAGGCCCCAAGAGCATCCACCTAAATTCCATTTAACTCTCCAGGGGATATCATCTTTCTTTCTTGCTCTTCTTTCATTAGATCAACTATCCATAGCTTGATCTCATCATGGATAGTGATGTTGACTACCTTGGTCATGGCCCATGAATGATGTAAGGTTGTAATCTTATGTTTTTTTCTATATATGAACCATTCAAGGATGATTGGACCACGAATAGGATTCACATCAATGAATAAGTTAACTTCACTCAAAGGATGAGTGAAATTTAGCTTTGGTTTCTTCTTTCTAGTTGGGACCAATGCTAACTCAGCCTTCCTCTTTTGTAGGGGTGAAAATAGAAGTAGGTCATAATCAATCTTCTTCCCCTTTTCCTTTTCTACTTATTGTCTTGGGCTTGAGGCTCCTCTACTTGTTTCTCTTCTTCTTTTGATCCATAGGCATCAATAAGTACTTTGAGTGCATCCTCCATTGTCTCCTCAAGACCTAGTGGAATCATGTCAATATACTTAATTGGGGACTCTGGTCTAATAGGTTGGGCTAAATATGATGCCTCTTCCCCAAGTCTCTCTTCCAATCTCTCCTTATCAGACCCTTATGCAACTTGTGCTTGAGCTTGTTGTACTCCAGCTTATGGTTACTCTAGAGGGGACCTAGAAGAGGGTCCAGGTAATAAGTGGTATTCAATGGGTCCCATTTGCCATATTTCACTAGGTGGTTTCTCATCTCTGGCCAACCTAGATTTAAGCCTAATATTATGCTTATTCATCCTGGTCAATACTTCTATGAAATTGGAGACCCTGATATATATTGCATCATGGACCCTAGGTTGGTATTTATAGGTCTTATTTATTATTTCAAATGCTTCATAACCCTATCATAAGGGTCCCATTGCCTCAACTCATGCAACTATAAATTGGAGTCCTTGTGTCTAGAAATAATGTCTACCTACTCCCAAGTCTAAAATACATTCCTATTGATGGACAAATGAAAAGGGTGGAGGAGTCCCTTCCTTTTTCTCTTGTATACTCTATCTATACCATGGAACAATTGGTATGCTATTTCTTGATCTACTAATTTAGTAGGCACATAAAATAGTAATTTGTGTGGTTGAGTCAGGGTCCCTTCTATTTTAATTATATTGAAATCTGGGTATAACTAGATATCCCCAATTAGCTCCACATACTTCTTGATTAGATGGCTGACCATGCCAATAGGGATCCTTATGGTAGATTCTACTACAACTGGATATACACAATCATAAATAAATTGTATGTTGTGTTTATAATTAAATATATGTAATTTTGAATAGTGATGGGAAACAGGTGGTATGCCTTTAGGTGACCAATTCTTCATGTTAGGGATTTTCGTGGTGGTTTTAGACACCTAAAACTAGCCACCAATAATGTCCAACCAGGATTTTGACCAATTTCTATCAAAACATCACAATTTGGCCTAAAACACATACAAAGAGTTGAAATTTTTATATACAAGTGCTAATTTTGGTTAGAGTATCATTAAATGAGGCAATTTAATTAATGAGACAACTAAATTTGATCAGATCATTTTGAGTTAAAATGACATTTTTGCATCTGGTTGCTCTAGATTACTTTTTAATACCAAATTTATAGCATGAGAAACATGCATTTATTTTAGATTAAGGTAAAAGCAGGTTTTGAAGGGGCCCCAAAACCCTTTACATTAAAAAGAAAGATAAACCATTAAGCACGACTAGGTTTTTAAAAGAACCTGTAACGAGTAAAATAACTAAACCAGGTTTTACAGGGACTTGTTATCAGCAGATATGACCAGATAAAACTATTGTCAAAACACTGAATGAAAAGTTAACAGACTGGATCAACAACCTGAAAAACCTCCTATACCAATAACCAACAAACCAGTAAAGCAACCAGTTTACTGACCCAAAAAAACCAGTCAACAAAAGGAAACATTAGATTTTCCTTTTGAAATGAGGTTTTTTTTACACGACCAAAGATTCATGTCTAGAGGGGGGACCAAAGGCTTAGAATTTTTCCTCTTAACTACTTTCCATCCATCCTCTAACTTTGCTGCCTCAGCAACCCATGCCTCAGAAGACAATGATCCATGGAACCCAGGGGACACGGATGCCGCAACAAATTCCTTGTGAGATCCAGATAAAGTATGGATCCTAGGAGGATCCTCCAAAATAGGGGAAGAGACCAATGCCACCTCAACCACTGGCTCAAATAGATCACTAACCATAGCCTCTGTAAGAACTTCAATAGAATCTTTCACCAAAGAATCCTCCTCAACCAGCAGCTCGGAGTGGATACTATCCTCATTCTCGGGAATAGCCTGAGCTTCCATGGGTTGTTTAACTATGTAATGTTCAGAGGAAGCCTCAAACCACCAAGAAGGTGGTCATCTAGATTTAGATTTCCCAGTAGCACAATGAGCAGCAATATGACCCATCAGGTGGCACTTCCTGCACCAAAAAGGGATACCCTCAAAATCCAACATTTGTGTCCAAGTACCCCTTGGGGAATCTAGGCAAATCACCTCAGGAAGGCCCTTAGAAACATCCACATCTACCAAAAAGTGTGCGCATGTGGAATGGTGAAAATCTAAAGTATCTGCATCCACAAATAAAAAATCCCCAATAGCATTTCTAATGTTTTCAAAAACTGAATCATGCCAATAGAAACATGCCTTTGTTATTTTATGTTGACAACATCCTAAATGAGATAATGGATCCAACACATCTAACATTGCATCCTAATTCTAATCCCATTAAATTTTGAGCCAATAATACAACATTATGACCAATTTGATTAATTTGTGCACCAATTGGCAAGATTTGCATCAAAGTTAATTAATCATATATAATGCTAATCAATCTAAATCAAGAACCTAATTAAGAGTTCCATGGAACTTGTTGACTATTTCTTTTTGAAATTGATTATGAGTTTATACATCAAGTGGCATCATTTCTTAGGAAGACATCCCTAGGCCATAACTACATAAAATATCTGATCAAGCCCTCTCATGCCTCATTAGTGCCCTCCCATGTCTCATTAATGACTATCTATCCCAAATATTTATGAAGGCATTTATTTAACATGGCCTCCAAAATTGAAAGGATCCTTAGCCACACATTTTCATCTTGAGATGGATTGTTTAGGTTCATTTTAATCATTTTGTAAAATATATAAATAGGAGGCCTTTCTTATTGAATTGAAAGATCAATCAAAGTAATGTTATAATTCAAGATTTCATTCATAAATCATATGCATAATGTTATAATGCCAAAATTGATCAAAATCAAGCCACAACAAGCCATATCCAAGAAAATAAAATGGTGCCAAGAGGATATGAAGGTAGCCACACTCCATTGATGAAGACCTCTTAGGCACAATTTGAGCAAACCAATTGAAGGATACTCTTGGAGCATCAAGGAAGGAAAGAAAAGCAAGATTCTTATATTTTAGTTGTGCTTTGTTCATTTGTATTCTTCATCATTCTCCCCCTTGAGATAGGATTAAGGTGTTAGCTTTAGTGTATTTTGTTTGGATTTTTCTTTCATTCACTAACACCATACTAATCTCCCCTTATTACAATCCTATGTTCACAGTGGCTAGTAGGGAATCTAAAAGATAGGTCATCATAAAGAAGTGATTTCTGGTTTTCTTCTTTATGTCCAAGAATTGTTGTTTTAGGTCAATGTTGATCATATCACCTATTGGGGGAGTGAGTCCCTTTTCCACCATGAAATATACATAAGCCACCTATATTTTATTTACATAGGTTGTGGATGGGGCTCTAGATAATCTATTTAGTATTGTCAAAATTATTCTAATTCTCTCCCTAAACTGAGCAACTAGGATTTTACTAGTGGGGTTTATGACTACATGGGTTCTTAAGTATAGCCATGGGGTAAGGATGGATTTCATGTCATTTTTACTTGACCATTTTATAATTATGGGCAAATCCACCTGAGGTTTGGACAGCTTGAAATAACTTTGAAATGCAAGAAGGGAGATATATGCTAATTTTTTGAAATTGTGTTCATGCACTATCATATCCTGATCAATCTTGTAATCCTTAAAAATAGGAGCAATGACATTGATACAGTGAAATACCTCAATTTTTCCCACCACATAGTGGAGATGAATCATTTAGATGGAGACCAAGTCATTGTATATCTAGTTGATTGTGGTATTATTTTTCTCTTCCCTTATGATAGCCTCCATCTCATTAATAGTCTAAAAAAGTTTGGACTAGTTGTTATCTTTGATGTTTAATGATGTAGCATTAAATTTTGTGTCCTTGAAAATCCTTCCTTCTATGTTTGAGGTTAAGTGCAATTATGTGTCCTCCCTTTGTTATTGTCTTTGAGCCACCATGATTATGAGCTCTAAAAATTATTCATTAATGGCCTAAAAATTGTATCCAAATTAGTTCAAACTTATCTATATGGCAATAGGGCTCTCTCTAGCTTGATTGTGATTGATTTGGGCTCAAATTAGGGATTTTTGTGAAGGCTAGGGATTTTCTACAACTTTAATGGTGAAAGTCACTTGGACTTAGGTGAATTCATGCCTTGGATTTGATTTAGACCCCTTCGTTTATACCTTCCCCTTTTTATGCCCACAAAATCTTTGATTTTGTCATTTTATGCTTGCATAGTGTTTATGTGGAACCCATATGACAGTTTTCACAGCATTTTCATTAATGTTTTCAAAGTACTAGTTGTTGCCTTTTAAAATTTGCTTTGTCTCACACCATTTTATGTCTATGCACAAATAAACCTGGATCATTGAACATGATCTTGTGGCTTATACACTATTGGTCCTTATTTGGCTTAGGCTCCACAAGTATGCCACTTGGAATCTTATGGGTCTTCAGACTCTACACCTTGTCAGTCATGCAAAGAAAGCATGTTCACCACATGTTGAACCTATGGGCCTTTAGAGGTTCTATTAAATAGGTCATGTTGATTACAGTTTACTTGATCAACTTGGTATGATTAACCATGAATCGTTGATCCTAAAAAGGTACATGATCTTTAATTAACATTAAGATATAAAAGGGAACATAGGCTAAAGACTTTAGGCTAATATTTTAAGCTAAGTCCTAAAACATAATATAAAGGGGCCCTCTAAATGATTGATAGACATAATGCAAGGCTTTGAGCTAGGGTTTCATCATATTAATAAACATGATATAAACTTTAGATCACACGTCCCAAGCCAATTCTTATCATGATGGGCCTTTTTGTCACACTAAACTTATTAGGTTTAAAAGATCATGAGGCTTATGTAGACTAAGGTTTGGGTCAATGTTTGAAAACATGACTATATCGAAGCATAATGTTCAAGCTTATTCTATACAAATGTAAACCTATTTACAAGGATCTTGAGTTTAAACATGGCTTTAAACAACTAGATTAATCTATGAAAGATCAATTTAGGCATTAAAAAGGAAGGCTTAGGTACATTTTCATTTTAAGTGAAATTGCCTATTGAGTTAAATTTTAAAGATCTCATGAAAGTCAATGATGGCCTTACAGATGTCTCTTGACATTCAGGTGAATGTTAAAATTAATCTCTAACAACCTTTCATATGAGGCTAAAATTTTATGGCCTCACACATGTCAATGATGGCCTTATGAAAATCAAATGATGGGAGTGAGAGCATCAAATTTAAGTCCCAAACATAGTTAGTCTTATAGAAGCCTGTGTTTAATATATTCCATTAGATCATCCCCTACGAGTAATCTCAGACCACAATTCATCATCTAAGTTCTCAAGATGGTGACTTGTCACCCTCATAATAATATTATGGGTCTTTGATATTATAACATTGTGTCTGCTACATTAGATATATTTCATGCAAGTAACCACGGATTGTTGGTCTTGATCTAGGTACTTGTGTATGATTGGTTCCTCTAATTAAGCATGAAACATTGATTTTCATCCAAGAAGATGTATTCCATTAGTTTGATGGATCAATGCTTTATATTTATTGGGCATCCTTCATTCTATCAGATCATCTAGTCTCAATAAAACCAAACCCATCCATTTTACAAAGAGGTAAGATACTTAAGATATGGATGGTTAATGCAGGGACTTAGGATAAGGTCCTAGTATTAAGGTCTAGTTCATTTTAATAAACATGAATGCAGCCTTAATATTAAGGCCTTAGTATAAGTTCATAATAAAGAGGACCAATGACATAAATGGAGATCAAGTTAAGAAAACAAAAGGTCCTTATAAATGTAAAAGTTAGACCCTATTTACAATAAAAGGGAAGTAACGGGACTCAAAATATAAAAGGACCAAACCTAAAATTTTATACCAAGGTTTGTTCATATTTAAAAACATGACCAAGCCTTAAAATAAAATTTAGGCTTAAGTCCAAATAATGTTTAAAATGCCTTGCCAAATTGGATTTGAACCAAGGGTCTAAGCTAGGGTTTTTTGAAGGAGGGCTTCAGAACATGAATTCAACTTTGAGTTCTCATAGACCAAAGGCTAGTAAAATCATGAATAGGATTAATCTACAAACTTCAAGTGGAGTCTATTACTTGAGGGTCCCATGAAACCTAAAATTGAAACATGAAGATCCATTGTCAATAACATTTGGTAAGATTAAAGTAGAACCATGAACAAATAAGCCAGCCTTATCAGGTATGGATGCTCTTTAAATTCAAATAATGTGAAAAGCATGTCAATTTCTTCCATGTTAATGTTTAAAGTTTTCATAAGGGTGCCTATTTTTTATAAATGGGGTATGTTGACCTCAACAGTCGTAAATTAGAGTCAATAGGTGTGTATACAAGAGAATCTAGATATAGAACCAAAAAGGGGTCTAGTGGATGATTTAAAGTGGAATATATAGATAAAAAAAATTAATTTATGTATGATCAAAACAAAAATTAAATTACTTTTCATGAAAATATTAAATATATAAAATATTACAGAAAACCCTCAGTAAAGAGCTAACATTTGAGATTGTTCAATAATATGCAGGTTTACCAAAATGTTTACATTAGAATTACTTAGAGTAAAATAATTAACTCTAATTTCAAATATAAAGTAATGAAACTAATATAAAATAAAATACACTAAGGTTCATGGATAAAAGTAAGCTTAAATAGTAAATTACAAAGATGAATACACAAGTTGTTTTGGGATGTTATATTGAATAAATAAGTTATGTGAATGTGTTGATGTTAAAAATAGAGATTCAAGGTATACAAGGAAAATACCACATAAAGGGTTAAGGATGCAATGTGTTTTTTTTTGGTAATGCAGCTTTATCTTATTGAATAATGTGTGAAATCTAAGGATCTAAGTGGATTTGTCTTTGTATGCAATGCAATATGTCTTTCTTTTCACCTTGATTTGATACATAGATGACCTAAAAATAAACACTTCCAGTTATTATATAAGACTCAAATAGATTTTAAATTCAAAAATGAAGATGCAGGGTTAAAATAATAGTCAAGATGGCCTCATAAACCCTTCTGTAACTGAGTGGTTCCTACATGTCCTAAATGGTTTTTAGGAAGATGTATTTTTTCATCCTATGAATGTTTGTGAAATAGTGATATCCATATCTCTAAGCTTATTCTACTAGTTCACCCTTATTATAAGCATCAAAATGTAATATTAATTCCTAATATAGATCTAGAAACTAAGTACTAACAATGCAAAAAAGTTATTAGCTCTTGAATATGACAGTACTTGTCATCAAATACTTTATAATAACTTTTTATATGTGGATTCTTAAAATCTGTATTAAAAATTTAGTGGTGCACATGAGATACCCAAACAAACTTAAAGGGGATTCAAAATAATTAAGAGGGAACTAAAAAGAGTTAAACTAATATAGGACTCAAAATAATAAAAATTGGGTTGCTCAATTCATAATGGATCATAAAGTAAAATAGAAATATATAATAAAATCATAAAGTAATTGGTGGAGAATATAAGACAAGTAATCAACTAAAATGATAAAATATATAAATTCATTAAGTAAAATGTGGATAATATTAGACAAGACATAAATTAAAAGGGGAAATATAATAAAAGGTAACCATCAAGTATTCAATTATTATTTAATACCTACATAAATAAAGTAAAGAAAAAGACATTGAAAAAAAAGTATTGTGTGGAATGTGGGAGTCTATAGTGGAGAGCCTACTAAAAAATGTTTATTATTATGACATAATATAAAATATGTAATTGATGAAAATATTATTTAGATCCATTAAATTATAAAATTTATGAGTCATTCAATAGCAATAATGTAATGTTTACAAACATATCAAATCCCTTTGCAAATCATGAAGCAAAAAAAACTTAGACTAATATTGAAGTTTATATGAATTTTAACATAAAAGAGGAACATTTTATTGACATTTTTATTATTATATTTAAGGGTAAAAAAAGTACATATACCTAATATTAAAGATGATTCTATTAATGCGACATTGTTTGTGCATGCCTATATTGACTCATAACCTATACATAGTGTTATTATGGAAAACGGTTCTAGTAAAAATGTTTCCACTATGAAACAAATTATGAATCTTGGATACACACATGAGGATTTACTTAGTAAAATAAATAAATCAAATAGATTTGATGGAAAGAGACAAAATCTTATTGGGAAGATTATACTACCACTTTTGGTAGGTGTTATGTAATTTTCTACTTTATTCTTAATTTTTTCCAATTACGGGGCATTATATGTTACTAATAACTCCTTGGATAAACAAAATATGTGTACCATAATATTAGTTACATTAATGTGTTAATGATATATATTTCATTTGATTAGTTAGAGTTATAATTATACCATATATGTGTCTTATTTAGGTGGATTAGTTTATATGTTAATTCTACAGAAGAATTTCATAGATAGGTAATTAATATTCTTCAAATAAAAATGCTAAATCATCCATTTTTATACACTCATATATTTTATGTAATAACCTTTTGATTGGGTACCCAAAAAATGGGAAGTTTTTCTTTAATTGTATTCATTTATTTATGTGTGACTTTAATCACCCTTATGAAAGGTGTATATACTATTTCCGTTTGTTATTTTAAAATAATCAAAGTATTTTGTCTAAATTCAATAATACATGGAAACCACACTAATTTCAAGTCATTTAAATGCATATTCACAATATTATCCATGTAATTATTTTCATTGTACTACCATTAAAAAAAATAGTAATGAATAATTCATAAGTTTGAAAGTCAAGAATATTTTAGTCTATACAACTATAAATTAAATTATATGTTTTCATATTTAAATTAGACTAGATATTTAATAATAAAATAGGTATTCACACTGAAGTGATTAAATAGAACACATTTTAATATTATTTCCTTCATAAAATATACAGTCGTATAGTATCAATGATTAGTTAATATATCAGATGTGCATTTATTTATATAAGTTGAATCTAACTTCATTTTAAGTGGCTAAATATCAAAATTAAATCCATATCTTTATTTCTTTTTCAAGTACAATTGCAACAATGCCTATGTATGTACTAAGTGTTGACTACTTTTGACCCCCAAGGTCAAAATGTCAACCCCTATAGGTGAAAACATTTTGTCATGTCTTCGTAACAATTTTCAAAGTCTTGTCATGTGTTATATGGTCTCTAAAAGGTATTTTTAAAACCTTATTAGCATTATTTAAGGTTAATTTGATAAAATTAACGTAATTATTTATCTTTGTTTTAGACTAGTCTAGACATGTCATGGAGAGATGAGGTTTGGTCAAGTGATTTCATATTTTGTTATGGGTTTACATAAGTCATTTCATGCCTTAATCAAATTTTAATAACATTTAATTCATGTTTGGAAACTTTAAGGTTCTTTTGCGAACTTTAAGATAGTGTTTTATAAGGAAAAAGTTGATTTTTAGCTAATTTTCATATATGTCAAATCTCCCCAAGTGAATAATCCATAAAATACACTTTCTCAAGACCTTGGAGTATTTAAATAGCTACCACACCTATCATCAAGTCTGATAAAAATTAGAATCTTGAGTTTTAATTCTTTAGAAGGGAGTTTTGGAACCTGTATGAAATTCTTGAACTCAATTCCAATTGAAAATAGTTTATCAATGTCTTTTCAGCTTCTATAGGTCAAAACTAGGCATGGAAATAAGTTTAAAGTCTCAAAATTACAAAAAACTCTCTCTCTTCCATCCTTCCCTTCACAAGTTTATGAAGGCCATTTTCAAATGCATGCTACATGCCATAAAGGTGGAGATGAAGGCTAAGATTTTGAACAGAGTTGGGGACCCATATGGGATTCCAATTAGTGGTATTTTTTATTTGATTGAGATACTTATATTTATGAATAATCCAAGGTTATTTTTTGAAGAGCAAGACCATGTCACGATCAATTTTGGGCCTATCACATGAAGTAATAAACTCATTGAAGCATGGGAATAGTTTATAATGATCTTTAGAAGTCTTCAAGTCAATATCATAGCATTATCCAACACTTTCTTGTCACTTGTGGCCTCAATTTGACAAGAAACCTCTATTTTTATCAATTTGCAAGGTGGTTTTGATCTCATGAATGTTTCAGTGTCTTTAGTAAAAAAATAATATTGATGAAGGTTATCCATCAGATTTAACTTCTTTCTAATGTCCCACATCTCTATAAAATATTTTCAAACTACTTTTCTATCATACCATTCTTCAAAGCAAGATCTAGTGTTCCTCACTTTAAGACTGTGAGAGGGTTGTTTGCATGGAAATGGACTGAAAGATCTTGTTTTTATTGTTCAATAGTACTTGGAGTATATAAAATATTAAAAAATTCATGAAACATTAATGGAGATTGACCACAGAGTATATAAAATTCAAGATATACCTTATAAAATTTAATTGTATCAAAATGTAGACCTACAGGTTTGCCTAGGCCTGTAGGTCTCTTTTGCATACAATATGAAATAATTCTTGTTTGAAATGGTGTCTAAATAGGGTCAAGGAAGGAAACATGAATTCAATGGAAGAATTAGAGAAGTCACAAGACTCATAAAGACACTTTATCCATTTGAAAACTAATGAGGGTTAGTGTGACTGAGTTCATAGGCCTTAACACTCATGCACATGTATGAGTTTGAAGATAAAGGTGGAGGTTTGTGAAATACTATGGAAAATACAAATGTAAATTTTAGAAAGTGAGAAATAACTCTCAATAAAGTATTAATATATTCAAGGCACAATGATATAGTTGATAATATCAATTCCCAAGGATCATGATCAAACCCTTCTCCAATAACCACCTATAGTCACCTATTGAGAGGGAAGTCTTGAATAGTGTCTATTTGTGAAGGTAGTGTTCTAGAAAAATTATGGAGGATACTATTAGAATGAGTGCTAGGAATATTGATCCAATTTAATGCACAAATTCAATATGTTATGTGAGATGTGTATTGCAAAAAATAATGCTGAGCAAACATGAGCATATAATTGCAAGAAATGAACAAGAGGAATAAGACACCAATGATCCACACAATATTGCATTGCATTGAAAATATGAAAGGGGAAAGGTACATATATATGTTTTAAAGTAAAGGATACAACACATTCTAATGAAAGTGGGATTAATCCTTTCCAAGTAACCAACATGACATTATAGCCCTAAGCAAGCATATGTAACCGCGTAGCCAAAACCCATAGGAAAAATGCCTACACCAACACCCTCCCCCCATAAGCCTACCTTAAGTAGGTAATGATATAAAAAATTCAAAAAATGGGTCCCAGCAATATATCCTGATGATGTACCCATGTATAATGTAATCTCTCAAAAAGTAGAGAAAATGAGAAAACCTAGTGGGAAAAAACTCCCTCCTAAAAGAGAGAAAATAAGAAGAGGAGACTAAAAGACCCCTCAGAAGAATATGTTGAAATAATCAACACTCTAAGTACATATAAATGATCCACAATATCCTACAAAACATGAAGGAAGTGTGCCTCTGCACAGAAGAGAGAGAATGTGAATGCAAAATGTTACATGGCAAATGTTGTAGTAGGTCCCTCTAAAACAAATACTATCTCTTCCTTTCGGAAGAAAGAAACCTTGAGATATCTAACTGATAAATTAATACTCAAGTGGAATGCATGTAGGAATCATAATTTATATATTTGAAATATGTTGAAATGTCTTCCTACTAATGCTTAAATGTGCCAAAGTCTGATCAGGTATCACAAGCCTAATAATAGAATTTGGAAATGAAGAAGCATACAATGAAGGAGAGAGAATAGTTAGAGAAGAAGATAGACATGGAGCATTCACTAAAATAATGTCCATGGGAATAAGAGAACAATGCTAAAAAACTATCAAAATTGAATATTGGTCTGCAAATGAAGCACTCAGATATGTAAGATAAACATCCTCAGGGATATATGAGTCATTGATACTCTCAATGTGTGTACTCATACTAGAAATAGTAGACTCATCCAAAGTACAAGCTATGAAGGCTCTGAAAGAGTAACAATGTACACAAGAATGAATGTAGAATCTATAATAGAACAACTAAGGTCTAGTAGAATATCATCTTGTAGTGGTGGCTCAACATAAGGAAGAACACTATTCACCATGGATGTGTCATCACAAGAAATAAAATTAGGAGGTAAGAGTACAACTATCTCTAAAGAGACAATAGGTAGTGGAGGAGGAGGTGTGACATAAGTCTCAGCTAGATCTTTGAAAAGACTCTGAAGAGTGTTCCAAATAGTGGAGGGACACTGTGTTTTATACATAGTGGTGTAAATCCCATGAAACATGTAACAATAAGTGACCATAAACATAGTCACAAGAGTTTGTCCAGTCATTGAATTAACCTGGGTCAATAAGCTTAGAAATCTATCCATATAAAAATGGAATAAGTTCTTAATCCATGATTAAATGTTCCATATAAGCACGCCATGAAGTATAATTGTCCTTTCCAAGAAGGATCACTAGAGATGAAATAACTCTCCTCAATAAGAATCTCCCAAGTGGAGTCGACACGACCACAACTAAGAGTAATAGTACACACTCTAGAGATGGACTTTAGATAACACCAAAAATTAGTCCAATCAAATGAGAGCAATTAGTGCACAAGTGACAATGCATGCTCAAATGGATATCAGTCTTTGTTGATATACATCCAAGAATACAAGAGCAATTGATGCAAGTAGTCACTAAAAGGGCACATGTAACAGTTATGAAAAACTAAATGTGTACATGAAAGAATGTAGGGCCCACAAAAAATCTCCAAGATAATCAACAGTGACCCTCCTTATGTTTGCAATAATAAAGCATACTCAATGTGAGTACATTAGACTTAATTGATAATATGTCCATATAGGTAAGAGTAAATAGTGCACAAATGATAATACACACTCAAATGGATGTCAAGCTTAGTTGACAATGCATCCATGAGAATGAGCAATCAGTGTAATTGATCAAATTAGTACACATGAAATGCAAACAAGTCAAGCAGGAGGATGTCAGACTCTGCTAATAATGCATCCATATGAGGAGAAGTTTTTGTGTGAACTAGTCAGGTAGCACCCCCAAATTTTTGCACTTTATAATTTAGTGTATTTTACAAATACCACTTATTAATGAAGTGGATTTGATCTTAGTGAATATAGATGGTAAAAAAGGCCACTGAAAATAAAGTACAATTTTTTGATATAAATAGATCAAATATATTATACTAATAAAAAAGTAAAATAAAAATCATGCACTTTCAAAAAAAATTGCATAAAAAAATGTTACTGTATTTGCCTAAACGAAGCCATAGAAGGGTAGAAAATGAGGATTACTTAGTAACATCTATGAAAATATAAAATTTATGGAAAAATAAGACACTAAAAACAAAACAAAATTACACCAATGTGAAGAGCATGAAACCATACCCTAAATCAAAAAACATTTCTCTAAAAAAGGATCTCGTATGACCAAGATATGGTCCTCTGAAGTTGATTAATCTAGGACAGACTGCTCATCCATGAGGGGGGTAGATTTGAAAAATGAAACCTCTACTAAATTTGGCATGATGTCATCAAATTTGGTGATGCTAACAAATCTAGAGGTTTTCTAAAAAAAATTTGTCAAATCTGGTGAACGTCTAGCCAAATGTAGAACCCAGCTAAATCTAGTAGAACTACCAAATCTGGTGGTAAAGTTGGCAGAATTTGTAGATAATATTCCATAAAAATTCAATGTATTAAATTTGATGGTTAAATGGCTATCACTGCTGTGATTTGATTTTCTCCAACTTCAAACCCTTTCCAAATGTGCCTCAGATATCAAAATTTGATGAAATGAAAGTTGATCTATACAAATTTGGGCCTTTTGAAAATGATGGTGGGGTCAGATTTCGCTGAAAGTGGTCTAAAAATTCTGGTACCTCCTGGATCTTGAACCTTCTATAAACTTTAAATCTTCATAAAAAATGCTTCAAAACTCCAAATCTGATGTAATAAAAGTTCAACTTGACTTTATCGATCCTTCCAGACTCAATGGAAAGGTCCTTAATGACTCAAGATGCAACTAGATATATCATATGCCAAAAATCACTTCTTTATATATATATATATATATATATATTTATTACAAACAAATCTTTGATAAAAGAGGAATTGATAAAAAACCAGATCTTATTTCTACAATTTCACAAAGAAAATTTCTAGTGGAAAATCAAATAAAGCACAGATTAAATCTAAATTATAATAAATATTATGATGCCAAGATTCTATAATAAAGATAGATCTTCAAAAAATTATAATCCCGTATCTAAAGCAAAAAAGAAGACAAATTCAATGCCTAACCTCTCTCTTTCATTTTCTCAAAATAATGAAAAAAACTTGCAGACAAACTCGACAATCCTCAGATCTAGATCAGCTCTGATACCATATCAGAATGAGATCTAGGAGTACTGATCCAAGTGAATGCACAAATTCAATATGCTATGCTAGATGTGTATTGTACAAAACAATACTCAACAAACACAAGCACACAACTGTAAGAAATGAAGAAGAAGAATGAGACACCAATAATCCACACAATATTGAATTACATCGTATTAAAAAAATTAAAGGGGAAAGGTAAATATATAGGTTTGAAAGGAAAGGATACAACACATTGTAAGAATGTGGGATTAATCATTTCTAAGTAACCAACGTGACATTATAACCCTAAGCAAGCATATGTAACCATGTAGCCAAAACCCATAAAAAAAATGCCTACACCAACAGATACAAAATACCAAGACCATATAATACATAGATATGTTCATTGAATTTAAATAGAAGTTCTAAAATCCAAGGATACACTCAAACTACCCTAAAGACTACGTATAGGTCTACCAGAGAGATCGGTCTAGCTTTAAGTTGAAGAGAGAAGGCAGAACATGTACAAAATAAGAAATGGAGCCTAATTTGAATTTTAAAATAAGTTAAAGAGGTCATTTAGGGTCCAATTTACCTAAACTAGATTTCAAATAAGAGATGATGAAAGACATGTCCATGGAAACCCTACATACATAGTCATGAACCTATAAGGTTGCTTGCCTAATGAGAGATTTTGCTTATGGAAAGAAAGAGTTGAATACTTATGAGAAGTTGAGGAAAGGAAAAAAATTTGAATATGGTTTCATATAGATAATAATATATCATTTTTATCCTCATAACCAATAGCCAAAGAATAAAAACCTTATATAAGCCTGCATAACTTAACTCACACAAAATCCTACCTGTCTTGGTAAATGAAGACTATTGTTTAGGATGAAGAGAAATGGTCTGAAGTGGAAATAACATAATTTGTAAATGTTTCATGATAAAAAAATACCCCCATATAACTGTTGATGATGAAAATTGTGTTTGATCTTAATCAATCAACAATGGGAAGTTTCGAGCTGTGGGACAATGCGGCTTGAAACAACCTCTAGATTTTAAAGAAGCTGGTCTCTACTATTTTATCGAGTGTTGGGGAAAAGGGATAGGAGATTAAACAAAAATGCAAATGCAGGAATTGAAACCTAACTATGGAAATGTGCCTGAGTGTAATCCTAATCCTAACCTAAGCACAATGAGACTATTATATGATTCAATTACATTTAAGAATAGACACGTGCATGATCAATGTAAAAGATTGGAATAACAAAAATAGAGGCTCACAACAGGGGAGTCTTTTGATGAGATACAAGAATTGTCAACAAAGGCATAATGTTCAATCTTCTTAATATAATCTTCCAATCACATAAAAGGCACATAAGTCACACACAATTATGTAGAACTTCAGACTCTAGAAAATGAGACAAAAGCAAATAACATTTCCAATCACAACACTAAAAAATCTACGGTATAGACTATTTTTCAAATGACACAGATAATGTCAATAAGGGCATAGTGTTCAATCTTCTTATTGAATCCTCCAGTCATACAAAAGATGCAGAAACACACACAGTCATATAAACCTTTCAACTCATGAAGATGAAACAAAAGCAAATGATATTATTGGTTAAAACTCTAAAATTCTAAAACTATAGAATTCCCCCCTTTATTCAATTTTACAATTCTTCTTATATAGCCTCAAATTTATCTTTGCATTGCTTTCTTTCCCACACAATTCCACTCCATCCTTCACTCGCAGGGGATAAAACGGATGGCGCATTCAATGCCTTGGATGGATCTTGGTCTTATCAAGAACTGCCCTGACTGTGGCATGGCAATCCCTATCTAGCACCTCTCTTCATGCCTAAAATTTCTCATTCTATCACCTGTTTGGCCAATCAACTGTCTACTCTACTTTTGATTATATGGGACAAATAGACAGTGTCTTCAATGCTTGCAAGCCCTAAAAATCTACCCGATGCACTGTTCTATCTACCAAGAATAACTTCCACCTATTTTCCCTCCATCTTTATTGTATCAGATAGACAGAACACTCTGTTATGTTGAAACGAGAGAGGACACTTAGTTGATTCCCTAAAAATCCTCTTATTACTTAGAAGGCACCAAAAAATGACACCTGGTGCTTTCTGCTTTCTCTATATTCTGCTCAAGAACACTCTACCTTCAACACCTATTACAATCTACTTCTCTTTGGTTTTTCTATAGTATCATTCAGGACACATATTAGACTCTTATAGATGGTGACACTTGGTAGCTTCCATAGACTTTTGAAGTAATAACTGAGGCCCACCACAATATTTTAATTAGCAATGAAACTCAAAGATGATCTCTTAGATGTTGACATGTGGAGGCTTCCACAGCTTCGAGGAAGATACGTAGCATCTTTCACTTCTCTAGTTAAGGGTACGTGGCAGCTTTGACTTTCCCCTTAAAAAAAGGGTAGTTCAAGGCCTTTTGTGACTGCCACCTAGCGCTTTCCACTTTCTCTTGCTTAGCTCATTGCAAGTCTTTGAATGAAATGTGGATGCTGATATGAGATGCAGATGCTAATATGTGGTGCATTCTGCTTAACTGCTACTAGATACGTGGCATGGTTCGTGGTTCTCTAGAAAGTTATAAAAGGGGTCTTAGAGAATGCTAGCTGGACAACTTTGTGATTCAGAAGGTGACACTTGGCAGTATCTGCTTGAACTTGATACTTGGGCAAAAATGAGACAAAGGAAACAAGAAGGGGAAAAAGACCTGTGCCTAAAGGGTGGTACTTGGTGACTTCTACTTCACTTTGAAACTTAGGCAAAAATGAACTCATCCTCTGCTCCAAAACTTTGCCACGATACCCAAGGTGTGCAGGAACCAAAAATTACAGTGCTCGACCCAAAATTTGAATGCAACGTAGAGTAAAAATTTACTCTACAATTACTGGCAACCCTCAAGACTTTTGAGCCTGCTCAAAAAGAAACTCCACCTCCCGCATAATCAAAATTGTGAAAATTACAGCTTTAAAAGAGCCATCGAGATATGTTTAAAACACTTATTAAAAAGCATAGCAAGAAAACATGGAAAAACAAAGTGAGAAAGGGAAATTATTTAACTATAATACATTAGAGACCCAAGTCAATTGAAATGTTTTAAATAGATTCCATTTATAGGAACCTCTTCAGGTTCTCTTTCCATTGAATTTAGCTTGAAAGAATTCTTTTGCTTGCATACGTGAATTATATACAGACTAGTCCATAGCGAATTGAATTTGGTATGTTGACCTAGCTTGGTAGCTCGTGCATCCCATTTCAAAACAATTGAGCCCACCTCAAAATTAGGATTTGAAGTCATTTTATCAAAATAGTTCTTCACCATTCCCTGATGCTTGATCAATGAATCATGGGCTAAATCCCTCTTTTCCTGAACCTCTAGAAGTTTTGCGAGTCTTGACCTACATGGGGCCATTTTCTTTTATTTCAATCTATTTGATCAGCTAGAGAGCAGGGATTTCCAAACTTAGGGGAATCACATTAGACTTTCCATACACCAATTCATATAGAGACATTTTGATCACCTACTTGGGTGTGATTCTATCAGCCCATAGTGATAGATTAATCACTTTATGCCACTCTTTGTTGTGATCCGCCCCTACTCTTTTGATGAGTCTTATCAGGTTCTTGTTGGTTGACTCTGTTAGACCATTACCTTGAGGGTAATAGTTAGATGAAGTTTTTAGATATATTCCATGTCTCAAGGCAAAGTCAGATACCTTAGACCCTAAGAATGCTTTAGCATTATCTGAAATGATGGTGCGAGGTGTCCCAAAGCGAGTAGTGATATCCCCTAAAAAATCTAAGATCACGTTCTGTGTTGCTTCTTTGAGTGGGACTACCTTGGTCTATCTAGTGAAATAGTCCATGGCAGTTGATATCCATTTGTGATACATGCTGGACACTAGATTTATCATCCCAATGAAGTGAAGACCCCACTGAGCAAAAGGTTCATCCACCACTATAAGACTAAGGGGCATGGCTGCATTCATTCGCATCCCCATATAATACTGGCAGGATTGACATTTTCTAACCAGTTGAAAACAATTTGCAAACAAAGTAAGCTAGAAATATCCTGCCTCACTTATCTTTATGGCTATGGTCTTTGCATAAAAATGCCCCCTGATAATACATGATGCATTTCATGTAGTATCCTCTTGGCTTCAGCCCATTCTACACATCTTAACAATTTCCCATCAGAATTTCTTCTAAAAAGGACTTGTTCAATTAAAACAAAATGAACTCCATGTATCTTATAATATCTCCTCTTGTTTTGAGGGAGTTATCTCAGATAAACCCCATTTTTCATAATTGAATCCTACTTGCGACCCAAGATTTCTGATCAACCTGTTGCAATTTTAACACTATCTCCATCTCTCCTTCTGGGTCTGCCACCTCAGGTAACATCTTTCCAAGCTCTTGGGTTATATATTGGCACATCCCCTGCCTCTGACTAGCTTGGTGGGTCAGATCTCTACATCATATTCAAGGATCTTGATGATCTATTTGGTTCTTTTCTCAGTAATTTCCCCTTCCATGATGTATTCCCTGACACTTGAGTGAGCTACAAGTATCAGAATTTTGTTCCCTGATATCATATGCCTAAATTTCTTGAGGGCTTTTACCATGGCATAGGCTTGTCTTTCCACAAAATTATACTTGGTCTCATAATCTCTAAGAGTTCTTGAGAAAAAGGCTATTGGGTACTCCCCCTCTAGCTTGTCGTTCTTTTGAGTCAAGACAATAGCAATACTTGACTCCCCTCCATAGACATACATTATGAAGGGCATGGAAAAATCTGGGTTCTTGAGCACTGGGGCTGTTGAGATAGCCTTCTTGATCCCCTCAAAAGCTTGCCTTCCTTCTATAGTCCATTTTAAGACCAGGTCTTTTTTTAGCAAGAGTGTCATTGGTCTAACCAAGCCTACAAAATCAGATATGAATTTACTGACAAAATTGATCTTCCCTAAAAAGGACTGGACAACCTTTTTATTTGCTGGAAGAGGTAGGTCCATTATAGTTGTGATCCTCTCGGGATCTATAGAAACCCCTTCCTTAGATACTATGTGCCCTAACAGTTTACCCTGAGGTATAGCAAAAACACATTTCTTGGGATTCAATGATATCCCAAAATCTTGACATTTCTTGAAGACAGATTCTAAATGATCAAAATGATCATCATCATTTTTCAAGAAAATAGTGAGGTCATCCAAATAGATCAAGATGACCTCATTTATTAACTCACCAAAGGCTATATCCATAGCTCATTGAAAGGTGGCTCCTGCATTTGATAAGCCAAATGGCATCTTTGCATAGGCAAACATACCCCATTTGGTAGTGAAAGCAGTGTTGTACTGGTCTTCTTCAGCTAGCCAAATCTGATTATACCCAGATAAACCATCAAGTAAAGAAAACCTCTCTGATCTAGCCACAGTTTGCAAAATTTGTTCCATGGAGGGAAAGGGATAGTGGTCTTTTAGAGATGCTCTATTTAGATCTCTGAAATCTACACACAGTCTCACGTCTCCATTCTTTTTCCTAACTGGGACCAAATTTGATACCCAGGTTGAGTGTTTGATTGGAAATATTATTTTTGAATCTAAAAGTTTCTACAACTCATCTACCATTAGAGGCTCAATCCTTGGATTTACTGGCCTCTATTTCTACCTGATGGGTTTGGATCCTTTAGTCAACTCTATTGTATGCTGTATAATGTCTCTATTGTATCCATGAAGGTCATCATAGCTCCAAGCTATGACCCTGTCATACTTTTGGCACAACTCAATTAATTTTTCCTTTTCTTCCTGAGTTGCAAAATTCCCAACCTTTAGCCTCTTCCCATCACTCACCTCTACCTCAGAATAGTCTACCTCATCTACCTGGAACCTTTTCTTTCCCAGGCTTACATCCTCTGGGTCAAACAAATTTTCGAAGGTGATCAATCCTTTGGGGAGCTTATTAGTCCTTAATTGAATAACCTGATCACCATATGCCTCTTCAATTTTAGTTTACAACTGATCTACAAAATCATCTAATTTATACAAGAAAGAGACTACCTGAGCATCATTTTAAAATACTTGCCAATTTTCATCATTGTCTGGGATGGTTGGCCTCACTATAACTTTTACTGACTCATTGTTAACCAATAGGCCAGTTGTTGGGTTGAACTATGAGCCAATTTGAGCCATCCTATTAACCTTAGTGTTTTGACTTTTAGGGATTATTTTAATAGTAAAGGCATCAAAATCTTCTATCAAATCCCAAATCATATGCCTGTAGGACCTCATTCTCACATTCTTGGCTACTGCCTTTTCCCGTATTTGCTTCACTACTAGTTCTAAATCTCCTTTTACTTTTAGGTTCTTTATTCCCTTTTTCTGGGCTAACAGGAACCCATGTACTAAAGATTCATATTCTACATCATTATTAGTGCAAGCAAATTGGAATTGGATAGCCCTTAAAATTTTATCCCCATTTGGAGCAGTAAGACAAATCCCTGCTCCAGCACCATGTTTACTTCTAGCCCCATCAAAATTCAAAGTCCATAGTTCTAAATTTTGAATAGTAGGTGCCTCTTCTCTTATAACATTTTGGATCACCTGATCCTGATAAAAAATGACATACGTGCCCAAACTAGTAGAGTCATAGTTCCCATATGGGTCACTATGCATCATAGCCAACAACTGGCTATTTTCTTCTTCTTGATCATGCTTAGTCCAATCACCTAGTTCTTCAACAAAATTTCTTTCTTCTTTATTCATCATGGCATGATCTTATTCTAATCTCGTTGTTGGTTCATTGGTGAGGTGGTCTTTGGACAGTGGTTTAGATAGAATTTTCATCTTTGAACCATATCTGGTTCTCAAGATGAGGTGAGACCAGTCAAGAGAAATATATCCTCCTATTTTTGCCATAAAGTCTCAGGATAAACATAAACCAAAGATGGGAGGTATATCTATGACAAATATATCTTAGTTGACAATTACATTGGGACATGTGAATAACTGTAAGGGGAGTTGTTTTATTCTCCCTATGGTTTTCATTATTTTGCCATCTAGCTTCATAACTCCTTTCACAAGGGGTTCATAATTTATTTTCAAAGCATCAGCTATTTGCTTGGGCATCACAGTTGTGCTAGCTCTTGAATCTATCAATGCATTATGTAGGAGTATCTTTCCAACTATCAAAGTCAAATAAAAAGGCTCTGGCTTGGATTTACTTACTTGTACTGCATTGTTCACGAAGGCTATTGTCGTTGGAGGAATCGGATCTTTGATCTTTTCCTTTCCAGCAGGTCCTTCTTTGGTAACAGCACCTTCAGGCACTTCTTACCCTTGCAAAGCTTCTTGCAGTAATGTCTTTTGCTCAAGAATAGCCAAGATATCCCATATAGATACTTGTGCTAGAGTTCTCTTTAATTGGTCCACTACATTGATCGGTCCCAAAGACTGAGTTTTTTGGTAATAAGGATACCTCATTTTTTCTTGAATCTAGATAGGGATCCCTTGATCTTGTAACAGCTGAGGCACTTCTTGTCTAACAACAACATTCCTTTGCCCCTGGGATGGAGGATTATTCTTGGCTTGACCATTTGCAATCTCGGGCTGCTCCACCATTCTCCTCTTTGATTTGGTATAGTAATTAGATTGCACTACTGGCCTCTAGGAGGTAGATGCTTCATTCAAGAAAACTGATTCTTCATCCTCAACCCATGAGAACAAAGCATGTTCAGGGGCTATTTATTCTTCTTGTTGCAAGGACATTCCTTACATTTGAGCCACTAGAACTAAATTTTACATGTTGAGAGACTGGTAGGCTTGATTGCTAATGGTATTGGTGAACTGACCATCCATTCTTCTCTACTCAGCCACTCTTTTTTGTAGATTACCTCTAGACAATCTTTGGGGGTGTGAGCATCATTGCAAGGAAAACACCAAGCATTAGTATCATCCACATAATTATTCTGACCTGGGACCATCTCCCTATTTGAGTTGGAAGGAAGGGTCTGTGAAGGTGTGGGAACTACAACTAATTGATTTACTAGTTGATGGTTGGTTTGCCTCAAAGGGCTTTGATATTGGTTTGGTTGGGATGAAAACATGTTCCCTTGATAGCCTTGATAAGGGGGCTTAGGGAAAGTATTCTGCTACCTCTTCATATTAATCAACTCATTGGAGAATGTCCTTCGCATACTCTTGATATCATCCATCTCAGATGATTGAGCAGGAACTTGTTTCTTTGCAGATGATGAAGGGTAAGTATACATAGACATAGGAGGACTTACGGCTTTAGGGACCTCTTGAGGTAGGGACAAGGTAATTTCTAGGAATACAAGCATGGGAGGCCTTGGAGGTAACTTCCCAGCATCAATTAAATGATTCTCAACTCTGACCGCAAGGTCATAAGTCACTGACAAAGTGTGTCCTCCCAGTGACTGAATCATAACAGATATATCTGAATTTAAAGCTTTGAGATAGAATACTATGGCCATACTAGGTGGTGGTTTAGCTGCAATAGGGATTCTGTCCCAAGTTTTCTACAATTTGGTGTTGAAGTCAGTCATGTCCTCCTGTGGTCCCCTTTGAATGGTGATTAATTGTTGTAATAAGGAAGACTTATCACCCTTCTATACAAATCTTTCAAAGAATGGATCTCTGAGATGGTCCCATGTAGAAATGGTATTTGGGGTCAAAGACCGATACCATTCTAAAGCCTTCCCTTTGAATGAGGCTGCTAACAACATTAGGGCCACATTTTGCTCTATGACACTGTGTATGGCACAGACATCTGATACATCTTGAAGATGTTCCATGGGTGTTTTTGAGTCTTGCACATTGAATTTGGGTAGAGATTTTAGAGCATTTACTAGGATAGGGTCCCAAATAACTAGCAGTGTTGGGAGGATTAAGGGACTACCAGTGTTCCAACGTGCGTAATTCCTTGGGGGTACATAGGCTCCCATGTTTGGTACTGGTAGAAATTGGTTAGCTCTTCTTCTTGGACTAATTACTAGAGGTGGCAAAAGAATACCTAGATTTGTAGCAGATTGTGATTTGGTGACTGGTCCATAGCTCTGACTCCTCATAGCTCTCTGGTTCATGCGGTCTTGAAAGAAACTTCAAGACTGGTCCCATTGGGCATGCCAAAAACTATTGATGATGAAAATTGCACTTGATCTTAATCAATCAATAATGAGAAGTTTTAAGCTATGGGACGATGCGGCTTGAAACAGCCTCCAAATTTTAAAGACGCTGGTCTCTTCTATTTTATCGAGTGTTAGGGAAAAGGGATAGGAGATTAAAAAGAAATGCAATGTAGGAATTGAAACCTAACTATGGTGATGCACCTGAGTGTAATCCTAATCTTAACCTGAGCATAGTGATACTATTAAATGATTCAATTACATTTAAGAGTAGACAAGTGCATGATCAATGTAAAAGATTGGAATAATAGAAACAGAGGCTCACAACAGGGGAGTCTTTTGTTGAGATACATGAATTGTCAACAAAGGCATAATGTTCAATCTTCTTAATAGAATCTTCTAATCACATAAAAGACACAAAAGTCATGCATAGTTATGTAGAAATTTAGACTTCAGAAAATGAGACAAAGGCAAATAACATTTCCAATCACAACATTAGAAAATCTACAGTATAGACTACTTTGCAAATGACACAAATAATGTCAACAAGGGCATAGTGTTCAATCTTCTTATTGAATCTTCCACTCGTATAAAAGATGTAAAAACACACATATTCATATAAACCTTTCAACTCAAGAAGATGAAACAAAAGTAAATGATATTATTGGTCAAAACTCTGAAAGTCTGAAACTATAGAATACCCCCCTTTATTCAATTTTACAATTCTTCTTATATAGCCTCGAATGTCTCTTTGTATCACTTTCTTTCCCGTGAAATTCCACTCTGTCCTTCACTCACAGGGGATAAAATAGACGGTGTATTCAATGCCTTGGATGCATCTTGGTCTTATCAAGAACTACCTTGACTGCGAAATGGTGATCCCTGTCTGGTACCTCTTTTTATGCCTAAAATTCTTCATTCCATCACCTGTTTGGCTGCTCAACTATCTACTCTGCTTTCACTTATAGGGGACAAATAGATGGCATATTCAATGCTTGCAAGCCCCAAAAATCTACCCATTGCACTGTTCTATCTACCAAGAATAACTTCCACCTATTTTCCCTCCATCTTTGTTGTAGTAGATAGATGGAACACTTTGTTATGTTGAAAAGGGAGAGGACACTTATTCAATTCCTTGAAAATCCTCTTATTACTTAGAAGGCACTGAAAAATGACACCTGGTGCTTTCCACTTTCTCTATATTCTACTCAGGAACACTCTGCCTTCGACACCTGTTGCAATTCGCTTCTCTTTGGCTGTTCTGTAGTATCATTCAGGACACATATCAGACTCTTATAGATGGTGACACTTTGCAGCTTCCGTAGACTTTTAAAGTAACAACTGAGGCCCACCATAATCTTTTAATCAGAAATGAAACTCAAAGATGATCTCTTAGATGTTGACATGTTGAGGCTTCCGCAGATTCGAAGAAGATACGTAACATCTTTTGCTTCTCCAATTAAGGGTACGTGGTAGCTTCCATTTTCCCCTTAAAAAGGGTAGTTTTGGGCCTTCTACGACTACCACCTGGTGCTTTCTACTTTCTCTTTATTACCTCATTGAAAGTATTTGAATGAAATGTAGATGTTGATATGAGATGTGGATGTTGATACGTGGTGCATTTCGCTTAACTGCTACTAGGTACGTGTCATGGTCCGCAGTTCTCTAGAAAGTTACAAAAGGGGCCTTGAAGAACACCAGCTAGCCAGCTTTGTGATTCGGAAGGTGACACTTGGTAGTATCCGCTTGAACTTGATACTTGGGCAAAAATGAGACAAAGGAAACAATAAGGGGAAAAAAACCCATGCTCGGAGGGAGGCACTTAGCGACTTCCGCTTCACTTTGACACTTAGGCAAAAATGAACCCATCCTCTGCTCCAAAACTCTACTGTGACGCCCAAGGTGTGTAGGAACCAAAAAATGCAGTGCTCGACCCAAAATTTGAATGCAACGTAGAGTAAAATTTACTCTACAATAACTATTATTTAACATCAAGAGTGATGATAAATAGATGAGCTATGTTCAGTACTAATGAGTCTAAATCCAAAAAGCACAGGCCTGCCTAAGTTCATGAGAAGTATTTGATTATATGAGAGGTTTAAAGGTTTGTGATAGGTATGAGGGAAGGTAAACCATTTTAGGATGGTTTAATGGTTATAATATGGTCCAATGATATCCTCAAACCTAACAATGAGGATGAAATGATGTCAAATCTTGTCTACACCTAACAAACATATAACTAAATACACAAACCTATAAGGGAATTCATGAGAAAGTGGTTAGTTTATGTTGAGTTGAGACCATAAGGAATATGATATTTGTTATTATTTATAAATAATAATTCCATGAGTTCCTATATACTACAATAGATGAGAAAGTATCAAAGATAATCAGTTAGGGTCACTAGCATTGAATTGCTTAAGAACCCTAGCATGAGTTGATGAAGGATATAGAAGGGCTAGAGAATAAATGTGATAAAGTCATATTGGATTTATAATACCTATGGAGGTCATTATTAGCTCCAAATAAAACTCTAAAAACCACTTAAAAACCTTATCTCTCTCTAGACCTCACAAACACATAGTCTATTAGCTAAGGGTCTCCTAAACTTGATCATATCTCCCATAAAAGGATGAATGTTGAATCAAGATATGGGGAATAACAGGACACCCATTTACACTCATGATTCATGGAATTTGGATGTACATCCAAATCTTTTCCTTTATGAATCATCCTTAAGACCTTGAAGCTATCACAAGCTACCCAAATATAGTAGTTTTAACCCGATGAGAGAAAAGAAGATTTTTATGCATTTATATGAATTGGAAAAGCTAAAAATAAACATGTATGGTGTATAAAACTCCATTTTTCACCTCCTCATGCCATTGGTTGGTACTTTCAAGGTACAAGTATACAAAAAAGACCAAATAAGTTTATTTCAAGTTTTTTAGAAGGTCCATACAAGGTGTTCAGATCTAAAAATTGACATGGAGGATCATAAAGAGGTAATAGAATTGAATCAAACTTTATTTTAAGGTTTAAAATGTGTGGGAATACTTTGGATCCAAAATTTAATCTCTGGGTAGGGAGGCCTAATTGAGACCTAGTTAGGAGAGAGAAAGGTAGAAAAGGGCACTTCCACTCAGATTCTAGACATGAAATTTGACATCAACTTGTAATTGGATATTGTTTCCCCAAATATGTTCTCTATTTCTCAATATCCTTCTTAAATTATTCTAGAAAATGAAGTTTACATGTTTTCAGGGCTAGAAGGATTGAGGCCAAATGAGGCCTTTTGGTGCAAAATAAATTCTTAGGAGTGGTTTGAGACTTCCAAATGAGATTTTTTAGGTATGATATGAGGTTAATAGGAAATTAATTTTATATAACTAATTTTATAAGATTAAATCAATTTTTGACACTTGTAAGCAAGATTGTCCTAGTAAAATGAAGAAACTTCAAAACACCTAGCAAGAGAATGAAGTTATGTGTCAAATAGAACCTATAGATATAAGTTGAAAGGTGTCAATATTAGAATAAATATGTAACTCAACATGACATAACCATCAATAAGTTCACTTATCATTCCACAAGCGAAGGCAAAGGATAATTTTGGAGAGCTAGGCAAGGTTTCAAGCAAAGTTTGAAACTTCCACACCATTTGGATTAGAATAACATATTGAGAAGACTAACACTTGTATTTAAAGACCTGATGGGGTATTTTCATACCTTATTCTTATTTTAACTCTCTCTCTCTCTCTCTATATATATATATATTAATCCTTAATTAGATAAGATTTTATCCTCCGCCTGGGTATGGTGAATCCCTATTCATTTTTATCCTTTGATCAATGAGAACAATTTGTTTTACCTTCTCCATGGACTAGTTTCAATATGTATGATTTATTATTTGATCTTTCTATGTGATAGTCTTAATTTATTGGCATGCTTTTCCTTGTTTAGTATTCATTTTTAGTTTTGAATCTATTTTTCAAGTCTCTTAAAGTGTTTAAATGGATTGTGTATGGCTCTAGTGAGTAATCTATTCATTAGTGTCATTTCATGACCCATCGACTAGTCCTCCTAGCTCAAGTTTACTTCACAAACACTCATGAGAAACATTGATGTAGAGAGGTTGATTTGGATTAATGTCATGTGTAGGTTAGTCTCTGGTTTGAAGTGAAATTAAAGTTGGTTGGTAGTGGTCAAATCATATTTTATGCATCACCTCCATTATAGTAGGTTTCTCTCCCTTTTCCTATCAAGTGGTAGATTAGTGTTTGAGCCTAAGTAACTCATCAAGGGAAACTAGATCTTTAACCTAGAGATTCACCACTCCAGTAGTGGACCCACAACCTTGAGGTGTTTCTATGTTACATAAAATTTAGAAGGATAGAACTACATTTCAAATGGTGCAAATTTGATTGATAACACTAAGTAAGACAAGTCAATTTTCTTCCCTTTGTCGTACATCATTTCAATTTTAAAATAATATATAAACCAAAATAAGTGCCATGGACATAATTGAATTAGAAATTATAATTTGTGTAACATTTTTGACTATTACATGACTCATTTTTGTGATTAACTATATAATATAAAATAATTATAGTAATATGTCCAAAATAGTCATATATGAATAAGTATTCATAATGAAATCCATAAGAGCTCTGAAGATCATCATTTCTAAAAGAACATATAGGAATTGAAGAGGGAGAGTGTTATTGGATAATGTTTACTCCAACCAAAGAGACTTTAATATCCCCCACACACCTCTCATCCATTCAGAGGGGCCTAACCATTATACGAAGGCATTATATGTAGATAATTCATTGAGTAAGAGAGATAGTCAGTGTGGATAGAACAAGTTAGCATACACAACCCTATTAAAATCCAATATAGATATAAAATTCCTAATGTGTGTTAAAATATGTGAATAGGTTCATATGACATAGGGAAATAATAGGTGAATCTTAATGAATGCTCACTCTGTTGGGTGAATATTTTGTCGGCCAGCTAACTAGTGACCAAAATAGTTCCTATCACCACAACATAGGGATATGGGTCATCTTGGTGTTCAAAATTACTACATCAATAGGGGAAAAATCTCTCCTCTCATCAAGGAGAGGTTCCCTATTAAATATGTGGAGGCTATATACTATATAAATAAGTAGAAAGTAAGACATAGGGGTATACATCATCCATCTCTCTTCTTTCAGAGATGATGCTCACAGACAGAGGAGAAATCCTAGGTGATTGGTGAAGGTAATTCTCTTCTTTCAGAAGTAACATTCAACTAAGAGCTAGTCCCTTCCTGGATAGTAGAAATCCTGGTGAAGTGATAGAAGGCACTCCTCTTCTTTCAGAAGTGCTTGTTCTTGTAGGTAATAGGAATCTTTTTGGTAACAGGTGACGAAAGGGTGCAGTAACTAGAAGTATGAAACAAAACACAAAGTTTCCATCTCAACTACCCAAGAGCGAGATACAAAGAACAATTGGGGCACAAAGTCATCCCAAGGTCCTTTACACAGAAATAAAAAATAAACACACACTTAAGACAACTATGATAGCGTAAAGTCTGAAAGTAGCTGGCTTCAGGACACCTTCCTTATCACCTCCACTAGTCTTGCTTGTTAAATCAAATAAATAAGAATGATTTCAGAAGACAGACATAAGAACAATCTCCTAAATTATCACAAGCTATAATAGCCAAAAGTCTGCAAGTAACTTGCTTTCTCATTCAATCAAAGAAATATGAATTACAATCTGAGCCCAAAGTATCAGTAATGCCTTTCAATTTGGGTAGAGTTTCACTTTTGGTAAGGGGAATATCTCCCTTGTAACAATGAAAGAGTTTACATTATATAGAGGCTAGGAGAGACTTGGCACTTTGTCCCATGGAGTGACCTATGCTACACAATCAATGCTTTAGCTGCATTTTTGATTTTGTCAAGAAGGGCCATGCTAGAGCAGGGTAGCTACCTTAACTGTGGCATGTTGGTTCATCTTCCTTGTCTTCTCCTAAGTCTAAAGCACTCATTCTATCACTTGCTAGATGTGCAAATGTCTATTTTGTCTTTAATTCAAAGGGGACAAATAGGCTACACTTTCAATGTTTGTAGGCCCCAAATATCTACCTAGCGAACTACTTCACCTACTGGAATTAACTCCCATTGAGTTTCCCTCTTTGAATCTTCCTTCTCTTGGTCCCATCCTTAGGGTCTTTGAATGTATTAGGTATGTGTTCTAAGCCTGCAAGGATCAATCAGACGCTTCACTACAACAATTTTGATGTTTGCAAGTCTCTCTTCCTTTGAAGGTTAACGGTTGGCCATTCACCCCAATTTTTATGTTTGTGGGCCTGTCATTTTGATGTGACACAGGTGAGGACACATGGTAGCATCCTCAACTTTTAAATAAGCTTCTAAGAATAGGCCTTCAGACTTGTTCGAGGCTGGAGGTGCAGATGCAGACACATGGCAATTTTTGCTGCACTAGGATGAGACACATGGCATGGTCTGAATACTTTAAACAGTCATGCAAATGCAAACACATGGAAGCTTTTGCTTAATTCTACAACTTACTCGAGGCCCACTATGGTCTTTAACAAAAACAAAAAGTAGAAAAAAGAAGCTATAGATAATGATGCTTGTCAGCTTCCACCGAGCTTTAGAGGGGATACGTGGCATGTTCCACTACTCTTAGATGAATAAATTGGGGCCTTCCATAGTTTCCACTTGTCACCATCCATGAGATTCTAAAAAACTTATCAAAAGAAGATTTGTAGCTTATGAAAAGGCTAGAGACACAGACATTGACACTTGTTGCACTCTGCAGAACTTCAATGGGACATATGGTGGCTTTTGTGGACTTTTTCTTGAACCCATTGATTGAACCTGTAGATTGAACCAACTTCTCATTGCTTATTTCTTTGACTGAGGCTGCCTTTGAATTGCTTGAACCTTTAAACCTATTGAACCTATCCCAAAAGCGTCCAAGTGTGAGAAACTAGTCCCTTCTGATTGAACTTGCCCATAAGAAGCCTTTGAACCATTGAACCTACTAATCCCTTTACCAAAAAGTTTGAGAAAATGATGAAATTGAATGTTTCAAAAAAAAATTTGGAAAGGGGAAAAACAATTTTGGCCATGCAGGACCAAAATAGTCCTATGTTGTCTGAAAAATGAGGAATCACTTTTCAGGGACAATACCTAGCTCCTATTGGGGAACTTCCTTCAGATGACAACTCATAATAGATGAGGGGAGTTGAAACTAGAATCTCTAGTGCCTTGAAGTGTGCCATTGGGCTGTAGAGTCATGCTACCCAGAAAGAAAGGCTCCAAAAAATGAAAAAAATGAACAAAATAGAATAATAGACTATATAAATATACATATGTACAAATGAACTTAACTGATGCCTCAAGATTTGAATCACTTGAGATGCTGCCCACTTTGAGACAATGATAATGGTGTCTCATCCTGATAAAATAGTAGGAAACCATTTTGTCCCCATAATCGGTGATGTGAGAATGGAACTCTCCACCAAGAATTACATTTTTTGTGCCTTCCCCTTGGTTTTCTTTTCTTCTTTCCCCAAAGCAAGACTTGAATTTTGGTCCAAAAACCATGAATCTTTGATCTCCTAGCAAAGATTTCCTTTTCCTGATTTTAATGGGCAGCAGCATAGCCTAGTACCATAATTTTCTATTCTAATAGCTCAGCCTAGCACATGTCTTGATTATCCCCCTTAGATATCTTAGATTCCTCTTCATTTGGAGGGGAGGGTTATTCTGCACTTATGCCACACTCCACTAATTCTTCTGCTATTTCATCCCTACCTAAAGACTCAAACAAAATTTGGGCTGCATGGGCCGCCATTTATGTCTTGACACATTTGACATGATCAATTATGTTAAATGGCTGGATTGGACTAGGCACAGGGGATGGGAGTTCTTCCTTTTGGTTTATGGGAGGAGTGGGAGGACTGGCCTGCGAATTTGAAGTAAAAGGTGTAGAAGTTTTTGGGGTACTTACTTTCTTAGCAATCACTAGGTCCTTTGGTTGGATAGGCAGAGTGGCCCCACACTTAGCAATCAAAATTGTAGGTTGAGGTCACTCCTCTATTTCTCCTTTATTATGTTGTTGAGATGATTGATTTTGGGACTGGGTGACCACAACATATGATCCCTCAGATGCTTCACCTTTACTTATGGGTTCATCTTAGTAATCCAGGAAACTAATGTGTGAGTCACCAGCTAACTCTTCTTGATCCTCCGTGAAGATAAAAGCATCATTTTCTTGATTAAACTTAGGTTGGAAAGAGAAATCATGCTCTATTTCCAAATACCCAATTGCTGAGTTGGCTAGAGGTGCTTCAATGGCAAGGTTCCTCTATGGGGGAGGAAGATGATTGGGTTGCCATTGATGTGCCTAATTAGGGAATGTCCTCCTTGGTACATCTCTGTATGAAGGAGTAGATGACATCCCTTGTGCCATTTGTCTTTTGAGGGCCAACACTTCATTTACTAGCTTCTACACCATTGGATTAGTGGTGGCTGCAGGTGAGTTATCAGAAGATGAGGAAGATGCACCTCTATTTGAATCCCTTCTTATCTTTCTAGCCAAGATAAGGTCATCTTATAACTCAGTGGCTAAGTCTCAAGTAGCTTCACGATCTATGTGGCCAACAGGTCTTAGTAGAAAACTCACTTCAGGTAGCTGTGAGTTTATGAAGAAGGATTTGAGGTTATCGGGTGTGGGCTGAGCAACTGTAGGAATCCTATTTCTTAGCTTGTCAAATTTTACAATAAAATCCCTCATGGGCTCATGAGGTTCTTTCTTCATCTACATAAGTTGGGCTAGAAGAGCATGAGCATCTTCTGTAGGTTTGAACCTTTCTTCAAACTTGGCTTTGATAGTGTCCCATCTAGTCACTGATCTAGTCTGTAGATGGTAAAACCAGTATGCAACAACACCTTGTAATGTCTCCATGAAAAGCCTGACTGCCACATCTTAAAATTCCACCCCTATCACACCACAGGCTATAGTGAAGGTTGCAATGTGTTCATCAGGGTGGACTCTTCCATCACCAAAGAATTTGGGGAAATTCTTCCTTGAACTGAGTGGTATTAGCAACTACAAACAATGTTCAAATCACACCCCAAAATTCCACCAAAAATGAGTTGTATGTTATCCAACGAATGTCACTATTTAACACTAAAAATCTAGATTGGGGTTATCTAGGTCTGAATGGGATAGAGATAGACTAAGATACAAGGGTCATAAATTATCTCTATAGTAATCCAACTAGATGATGAACTCATATATAAGAAATGTTGAATTCATCAAATTGAGATAGGCTAAAAATAGTAAGTACAATTATGTTATATATGAAATTAACAAAGAAGTAATGTACATAGTTGGTTTCATGATGACAGAGTTTGAGATCTAGAATATGCAAGAATCTAATTGGAAGAGGAATCTGTAATAATCATCAAATTCTAATTTTAGTTCCTCTAAAGCTATAGACACTAGATTCAACCTTATATTGTTTTATCGATGCTATTGTCTAAACCTAATATCAGTGTCCTATTAAAAATACATATTGGAAAGGGATGAGACCACTTGGATACTTCTAGGTTTATCTTCACCTTCACTCTAGTGCATTCATACTTGGGTCATGGACTATCACTCCTCATGAAAATTTAAAACCTAGCTCTTCATATTAATAGTGACCTTGGAGGAAAGTGGATTAGTAGTCACATGGTGGTGAGTTTACCCTAAATACCCCTCCATCAAAGAGTTCCACCTACATATCCAATACTCTAAAGAGATCCTTAGACTGATGTATTTCTCCCCTATGAGTTGGATTTTGTGTGAATAATTCAATATGTGGAAAGAAAGCACAATAGTGACTTATCTTATAATTAGAAAAATGGGTTATTAGTCTACTCATTCAATATGTGGTTTTCTTATGATTGATATGAAAATAGGAGTAAATATAGAATCTTTAATTTATTTAGTGTTTGATTAAATGTTTTGATAAAATTAATTAGGTCTTTCTAGGTGTATTCCAAGTGAGGACTGAATGAGGGTTGATCTTGTATTTATATCAAAATCTTTGGAGAAGTAACTCACATTAAATCACTTAGGCCAATCATTAGGATGCATTTCATTTAAAAATTAGATGACTTTAAATCACTACACAATTGCATCATAGTATGACACTTATGTCAATGTAAGTGTATGTCTTGAATACTAGTGTTTAATGAATAAGAAAGAAGGTATATAGTCATAACCTATAGAGGTGGAAGATACATAGGTTTTAAGCATTTTGAGAAAGATAGAAGGCATGGGTCATCAACATGAGATTTTTTTGACAAATAAATATGTTTATGGGCATAAGATACAATAGATGTGAGACTTCTAAAAGTGTTAAAGTTATAAATATGAGAGTAACAACCAATATTTGAGTTTTCCATGTGTATAATAATGAGGTGTCATATAATCGCTCAATACCATCTATATTTCCCCCCTTAATATAGTAATGGAATTATTGGTGTAAAGGAGAGTAAATGCATACCTCAGTGTATATAACACACCTTGCTTTTCTTGAGTTCAAATTGAGTGCTTTGGTGGTGATTGAACTAAAACCAAGAGATGTTACAATACATATTCAATGCATCTAATCTAAACTTGAAGGTATTGATAAATAATTGCCAATGTGGATACATGTGGAGAACATGCTTCCAAAGCATGCCCCCACTAAATCTGAGTGTGTCCAATACTAAATAAGTGTGGAGAACATGTTTTCAAATCATTCCCCCATTGAATATGAAACTGATTATGTGGAATCCATGCCTATAGGACAACCCCCACTCAATCTAAAAATTGTGCCTAACACTAAATAAATTTGGAGAATAAGTTTCCAAAGCCTGCCCCCACTAAGTCAAAAAATATGAATGTGTGGAAGCCATACCTATATGACATGCCCCTACTAAAAATGAAAATTGTGCCAAATGTAAATATTCCCCCCACCCCCCATCCCCCTTAAAGTGAGGGAAGAATAAAAATCAATAGTTAGTTAGTCAATGGTTACCTCACCTCAAAAAGAGAAGACAACTAAATAATATCTGAATAAAACCATGTAACATATAGAAGAACATGTATAGGTAAATGTAACATTGAAGTTTATAGAACAATGTGATAATATGAAGGCCTAATATGCATGATAAATATCATTGAAACATCTAGTTATTAATATTAAAATATGAATAATAAAATGATCACACACACATGATTAATTAAAATAAAGTCAATAGATAATGGTCTAAGGATACCATAAATAAGGGGCTTGTTCAAATGTTGAACATATTCAAATGTATAAAAAATCAAGAATGACATATTAAAATGTCCATAAAATAAATAATGACATATTAAAATTTCAATGAAATCACACATAGGCACAAGGGATTAAAAAAAGGAACATATTCAAATGATCAAACAAGCAAGACAATAGCAAGGAAAGACACTCAAGAAAGAACATAAAGGAAAACATAAGCAACCAATGTAAACATATCAAAGTAGCCCATGGATCACAAATTTTAGTAAAAAATGTCAAGTGCATAACATATCAAGTTCCCTATATATGATATAATCAAGGACAAAGGCATGTGTAATACATATAATCTCAAACATGATAATGAAAAGACCATAGAATGATATAACTTATGTGTAATAAGATCAAATAAGAATATGACCAAAATGTACACATGACATGAGTAGAGGGAAGACCCAACATATGAATTAGGAATATAAAATTTATTTGTGTATCCCTATATCACATTCACATATAAGTGTAACACACATTTGTATGTAGGAGTAACTGATATGCCATCCATTAACATAGAACTAACCCATAGATTCTAAGGATCCAATAGAGTATGTGGGTGTTGAAAATGCTTTTGGATTTTTGAGTTTTTATTTTTTATTTTTGGTATTTATATAATATTTGAAACTAGAAATATTAACCTATGATACCATCAAATGGATGTGAATTTTATGGAGTGGTGAATGTATAATGTATCATGAACGAGATGTGCTAGATGTGTTCATGGTAGAAATATGAAATGTGTCTTGGTCTTTGGGTAATTTTGTATTTGGAATATTTGATTTAGATAAGTTTCCCTTTGTTTCAAATAACCATAGTTTTCTAATTTCTGAATTATATTTGGGGAAAATGGGCTGATATGTAATATAATAGAGCATGATTTGGATCTAAGTGTGACATTCAATTTAATATATGCAACACAAATACTAGATGTAATAGCTTTATTCACATGTTCCATACCATATCTACAGATGTTAAAAATTAACATCTACATGCATTGTATTCACAAGTTGTGTCAACTATAATATTTTGAGGGATGATTGGAAATTATTTCATATGAAGGCATAAGTCTAACATTACCATTTTAGGTACTTTTTGCTCTTTTAGTACTTGTTTTTTTTGTACCATGTTTTAATAGTATTGGTTCTTAGACAATATATCTTATTCTATTTATTCCTTTATCTTGAATTTTATTCATTTTTAGGATCATGTTCTTTTGCATTGTCCAGATATATCTTTAAATTATTTACATTAGTATTACAAATATAGCCCAAGCCTTGATAATCATTTTTGTCATAGGATGAGTGATACCTTGGGAATGTTTTACCAATTATTGACCATGATAACCAAATTTATGTAAATATTCCAATCACATATTATTTTTAAAACTGAGTATCATTATTGAGAGGTAAAATTTGTATCCTTTTCTTGATCTAATTTTTCTTTTTGAACCTTTTCTTTCTATATGTTTGATATTAGAAACTATTTTTGCACTATATTTTTCTTCAATGTCCACATTTTTTATTTTGGTACATGTGATTTAGGGTATTTATTCTTGATGTGAATGGTTTTATTGATTGATGCATCAATTATATGATCACCACTATCTTTGAGACATTTCATTTTATTCTTTAATGCAAAACAACAATCTGTATGATGCCCATGCAATCTATGATATGCACAATAGTATTTAGATATCCTAATAGGATGTAGAGGAGGTAGTTTCATGAAAACTTTTTAAATCATGTATCTTAGGATCTCAATTGGTCTCTTGTTATTCTTTTTATCTCATGTTTTATATTTTCATTTTGATATGAAACATTGTTTGGCACAATATTGTAAGAGGAAGATGTGGACACATGATTAACACTATAATGTGTGTTAATTTTCATGTATGTAATATTATTTTGTAACTATTTTAAAATTTTTAGCATATGGGTTATTTTATCTTTTAGGGATTTATAAGCACAAACCTTAGGTATTTGAAATTGATTACCTTCATTTGAAACTATAGGGTTGTCCACCTTACCACTTAGATAAGTGATAATATATACATAATTATAGGGATGAGAGATATCACCCTTATTAGGGTTATGAGGAACAATATGATTATTTGTATCTATTTTAAATGTTCATAACATTGATATGAGAACAGGATAAAAAAGACATTCAAATGCTATTGAGCCATCAATCAAGATACAATAAGGATATATAAATTTTATATTATTGGATGAGTTAGTCAAAAATATGAGAGATGTTTTCTAGGAAAGATGAAAAATAAGAGGAACACATAAAAATATGGAAACCAAAGTACAATTAATGACATATAGGTCTCCATTTACTAAACATAGTAAAATTCTAAATTTACAAAAATTTGCACAATATTTTGGAAAATCAAAAGAGGTTTTTGTCTTTGTAAAAACAATTAAACCTATAATGGATTTGAAATTTATTATATTTTGAATCATAAATAGGTCAAAAAATGTGGAATGCTTTAGAGGTAAAACACTAAAATAATCTAAATAGAGAATTTATAATTTTGATAAAATTAGAATTTATTTCAAATACATGAGAGAGGTTTTTGAATAAAATATTAGTTTTGATGAAACCCAAAAACTTATTATAAAATAGGTAATCCATTCATCTTATATTTCAGTATTTACTAAAAATAATAAATTACAAAAATTGAAAATATATACTTCATTTTGGCAATCAAAAATAGGTTTCTTGAGTATACCTATATTTAGAGGTGTAAATCACCAATAAAATAAGAATCCACTTATAAGCAGATGTACATGAAGTCTTTATGACCAGAGGAGGGTAAAACCTCGGGTATATTTTTAGAAATTAAAATCCATCATAACAAGTTGAAACCTTAAGAGGCTTGCAAGCCCTAGATAAGAAAAAAATGCATTTAAATTAATTAGGATCACCAAATATTTAACCCTAAAAATATATATTGAGGTTATATATGGTTAAAGAGTATATAGATATCTTAAGGTACAAGGGTGATAAGCTATCTCCATAGCAAGCCAATTAGATGCTAAACTTAGACATAACATATGTTAAACTTATTAAACTGAGATATGCTAAAAATTATAATTACACATATGATGTATATAAAAATGATAAAGAAGTAATTTACTTATCTGATTTTGAAGTTGACATAATTTTAAATCTAGAACATGCAAGAAGCATACTGGAAGAAGATTCTAGAATTATCATCTAATTTGAGTGCCTTTGGAGCAATGGACACTAGCATTAGTATTATATGGTTGTGTTGAAACTACTGTTTGAACCTAATGCAGGTGTCTTATATATAGTACCTACTTGAAAAAGATGTGACCAATTAAATGCTTCTATATTTATATTTGTCTTCACTTTAGTGCATTTTGATCTGAGTCATGGACTATCACTCCTCATGAAATTGTAAAACCCTAATTCTTCATATTCATTGTGACCTTTGGGGTAAAATGGTTTAGTGGGAACATGGTGTTGATATATCCCTAAATACCACTCTATTAATTATTATTACCTACATATCCAATACTTCAAATAGGGTCTCATATTAATCTAGTTGTCTCCTATGTGTTGGCTTGTGTGTGAGTCATAAAACATTTATAAAGCAAGTAAAACATTGACCTAGGTTATAACTTAGAAAATAAGGCTCTTAGGATACTCCTTCATTACTTCAGACCTATGTATGTTTTTTTCCATATGATTGATATGAAAATATGAGGAAATAGGGAAGCTTTGATTTATCGAATGCTTGATTCAATGCTTTGATAAATTGCCTTGGGTATTTATAGGTGTATGTCATATGAGGATTAAATTAAGGTTAATATTTTATTTATATAAATACCTTTATATAAATAACTAGTATTAAATCACTTACATTTACCATTAGATTACATTTTATTTTCAAATTAAATAAATCTAGGACATTGGACACTTGCATTAGAGATGAACACCTACATTGAACCAGGTGACTATCATGGACACTAGTGTCAAATGAAAAAGAAAGTAGGTAAAAAATCATAACTTTCAAAGGTGTAATATAATCATGTTATAAAATTTATGGTAAAGATATAAGGTCTAGGTCATCAAGGTAAGACTATTTAGACTAAGAGATAGGCCAAGGGGCAAAAGATAGAACAGATGTGAGAATTTTAAAAATAGGAAAGTTCTATAACTAAGAGGAAAAAATAAGATATAAATTTTCAAAGTGTATAATAATAAGGTGTTATATAGTCCATAAATATCATCTATAGGTATAGAGGTTGAGAAATGAATTATTGGACCTCTAAAAACAAATGGAAAATGTCAGTGGTGAAATATCCAACATGAACTTCACTTATCAAAGGAAAAATAGATCCTAAAACTTCCCCAGTGACCACCAAAAAACTTCACCAAAAAAGATACATGAGATTAACATATGTGAAATATCCATTCCAAAGTGGGGTTAGGTGCACAACATAGCCTAACATAGGGAACTTGACTATATAGAATTCTATAGCACCTTCAACATTTTCCAAAGAGAAATGGAATAATATGAGGTGGTCCTCAACCACATGGAAACATATAATTATACTTGACTGCCAAGAAACATGATGGTGTTAGAGACTATGGAATTCCCTAGCTAAGAGTAAAATGGACCAAAGGAGAGTACTAGTGAGGTCCATGCATTTCAAAAATTCTAAGGGAATAATTATGCCCTTAGGAATATATCACTTCAACAACCCATCATTTCCTCTACTACATAAAATAATGGTTATAACACTCTTAATCATGGAAACCATAATGATCCATAACCTTTGAGGCCCAATGAATCAAAGGCTCCCATAGAGACCCTATGATATTAGAGCAAGGTAGGATAAAATATAGTTAAGGACATGAAGAAAATAAAATACAATATCACACTTCATGAACTTGCCCAGATCATTTAACAAAGACACCTTCTGTTGAAGTCACTTACAAATAATCTAACCATATCGAGAAAAAAGGATGCCCAATATAATGTGATCATCCAAAAGAACAAATATAAAGTTTTGCCTTTTCTTCTCACTATCAAAATATTTGGGAATAATCTACACAATTATTTTTTGGACTCAGGAGCTTTCATTAATTTTATGCCTACTAGAATTTGTGAGAAGATAGGATTAATCCATATCAAATCTGATAAGTTTGTGGTATAATTGTATAAATCATAAGTTAAAATAGTTGGTGAGATCTTAAATTTCCATATATAGTTAGAGTGTAAGTCCACTATCCAATAATTTATAGACATCTAGGTACTAGAAATTCCTGAGAACTACATGATGCTTCTTAATAGAGATTGGTCTAATGGCTTAAATGGGTACATGGATACTAAATTTTATCACATGTGGAAGCCTTGGAGAGGCATATCTAATCAAATGAGAGTACTTAGGAAACCTATGATGAAACATATGATAAAAAATACACTGTCTCGAATGAGAAGGTGAAATTAGTATCCTCAGACCTAAGAGTCTACACCTTGTCCATGAAGTCATTTAAACATGAAAGTGACAATAATCCCAATATGTTAGATTTTTGGTCCATATTCATTGATATGTCATATTTTAAATTAGGTTTTGGGGTAGTAATCCTTCTTGTCAAACCAAAAGGAAAGTGACCCCTAGCCACTTATAGACTTCAATTTCCTTATACTAAATATTTAGACAAATATGAGGCCTTGATCCTCGGGTTGTATCTAACCCTAAAAAATAAGATCAAAGAGCTAAAAGTGTTTGACAGATTTAAGTTGGTCATAAAAAAATTTAAGAGAAAATTACATTATAAATACTAGATTTAATAACTTTATTCACATGTTCCATACCATATTAGAGGTGTAATAAATTAACATCTACATACACTGTATTCATAATTTGGGTCAACTATAATATTTTGATCTTTCTTTACATATATGAAAGATTAAATGATTTGATGTTTTAAGGAATGATTGTATATCATTTCATATGAAGACACATGTTTAACATTACCATTTTTAGGTACTTTTTTTCTCTTTTTGTACTTATTCCTTTTGTATTATGTTTTAATATTCTTGGTGTTTGGAAAATGTATCTTGTTCTATTTATTCATTTATATTGTATTTTATTTCATTTGTAGGGTCTTTTTCTTTTTCATTATCCAAATGTATCTTTGAATGATTCATATTAGTATTATCAATATAGCCCTTGTCTTGATGGTCATTCTAGTCATGGGATGAGTGATGCATTGGGAATGTTTTCTCAATCCTTGACCATGATAACCAAATTTATGTGAATATTTAATTCCAATAACATACTATTTTTAAAATTGAGTATTATTATTGAGAGGTAAATTTATGTCCTTTTCTTGATCTAATTTTTTATTTTGAACCTTTTCTTTCTATATGATTGATATTGGAAACTATTTTTGTGCTCCATTTTTATTTGGTACCCAATTTTTTTTATTTTTGTACATGTTCTTTACTATATTTATTCATTATGTGAATGGTTTTACTGAGTGATGTATCAATTATAGGATCACCACTATCTTTGAGACATTTTATTTTGTTTTTTAATGTAAAACAACAATTTGTATGATGCCCATGCAATCTATGATATGGAAAATATTATTTAGATTTTATTATGGGATGTAGATGATGGAGTTTGATAAAATAAATTATAATCATGTATCTTAGGATATCACTTAGTCTCTTAGTAGTCTTTTTGTCACTTTTGGAATCACTTTTTTATGTCTTAATGTCCATCTTTTCATTTTGATATGAAATTTTGTTTGGAACAATATTGAAAGAGGAAGATGTAGACACATAATTAATAATGGAAGATGTGGGATTTTTAATATATTTAATCTTATTTTTTAACTCTTTTTTTAATTTTATCTTACTTGTGATTTGATCTTTTAAGGTTTTACAAGCACAAACCCTAGGTATTTGAAATTGGTTACCTTCATTTGAAACTATAGGGTTGGCTACCTTAAACCTTAGATAAGCAATAGTCTATACCTAGTTATAGGGATTAGAGATATAACTCTTATTAGGGTTATTGGGAACAATAGGATCCTTTGTATCCATTTTTAATGTTCATAAAATTGGTATGAGAATAGGATAATAAAGACATTCAAATGCTAGTGAGCCATCAATCATGATATAGTAAGGATATATAAATTTTGTATTATTGGTTGAGTTATTCTCAAATATGAGAGAGATTTTTTAGGAAAGATGGGAAATAAGAGGTACCCATAAAAATAGAAAACAAAAGTATAGTGAATGGCATATAGGTCTCCATTCACTAAAAATAGTAAAATTTTAAATTCACAATATTTTGGAAAATAAAAATAGTTTTTTATCTATGTAAAAATAATTATACCTCTAATGAATTTGAAATTTGATCTATTGAGAATCATAAATAGGTCAAAAAATGTGGAATTATTTAGAGGTAAAACCCTGCAATACTCTAAATAAAGAATCTATAATGCTGATAAAATTGAAATTTATTTAAAATGTATGAGAGAGGTTTTTGAATAAAATATTAGTTTTGATGAAACCCATAAATGTATTACAAAATAAGTAAACAATTCATCTTGTATTCTAATATTTACTAAAAATAGTAAATTGTAAAAATTAAAAATCCATACAACACTTTGGCAAAAAAAAAAAGTTCTTGAGTATACCTACCAAGGTATAAAATGCCTTTGAGTAATATTAAAATGGATATATTTGTAGGTGTAAATGCACCAATCAATTAAGAATCCACTTATAAACATATGCACATGAAGCCTCTGTGACCAGAGGATGGTAAAACCTAGGGTATAGTTTCAAATATGAAAACACATCATAACAAGCTCAAAACCCTAGGAGGCTTGGAATCCCTAGATAATTAAAAAAATTAAATTTACATGAATTAGGTTTACCAAATATTTAACAATAAAAACATAGATTGAGGTTATATAGGTTTGAAGAGGATAGAGATAGCCTAAGGAACAAGGGTGATAAACTATCTCTATAACAGGCCAATTAGATGCTAAACTTAGATATAACATATGTTAAATTTATTAAATTGATATATGGTAAAAATAGTAAGTACAAATATGTTATATATGAAATTGAAAAATAAGTAATGTAAATAGCTAGTCTTGAAGGTGACACAATTTTAAATCTGCAACATGCAAGAAGCATACTAGAAGAAGATTATGGAATAGTCACCAAATTTTAATTTGAGTGCCTCTATAGCTATAGACACTAACATTAGTATTATATGGTTACATCAACATTACTATCTAAACCTAATTTAGTTGTTTTATACAAAATACCTAATTGAAAAGGATGTGACTACCTAGATGCTTTTGCATTTATATTTGTCTTCACTTTAGTGCATTCAGATATGAGTCAAGGACTATTTTTCCTCATGAAATTTTAAAACCCTAGTCTTTCATATTCATAGTGACCCTGGTGAAAAGTGGTTTAGTGGGAACATGTAATTTATCTAACCCAAAATACCCCACTGTTAATTAGTGCTACCTAAATATCCAATACTTCAAATAGGGCCTCATATTAATGTAGTTATTTACTATGTGTTGGCTTGTGTGTGAATCATGAAACCTTTGTAAAGCAATTACTATTGGAAGCATAATCACTGAGAGTGTGGGAGGTGAATCAATGATGAAATCAAATAAAATTCAATTCCAATTATTAAAAATATTTACCAATCAACATAGGCATTGCAATATGAAGCATATAAACCATTCATTGCAATGAACAAAGAAAATAATGCACGATCAAAGCACATAACACATGAATTAAATGGGAAACCCTCATGGGGGAGAAAACACACTAGAAACAAGCTTTGGAATATTATCTTATAAATTTATTTATTCAATCTATATACACACAAACTGATCAAGGAATACCCATCGCTCAATTTGGTCAAGCACCCACTAGACCTTTAGCTAGCACTAACTAGCAAGGAGGCTACAACCCCCTAGGTGATCAAGAACCAACTCAATCACCTCTAAACTAATCTCCACTTTTGATCTGATGTTTTCTACACTTTATGATGAATATATATTTCTATAACACCTAAAAACCTACCTCTCTACCTCATAAAATTGATGGTAATTCATAAAAACACATATATCTCTCTTACATAGGCATACAACAACTCTTTCTCTTCTTTACCTCTCATACACATGCTCATGACCTTGAGGCCATTCCTAATGCACAATATGATCTTCATATATGAAAATAAACTCTTTAAAAATTATTAATATTATTCTTATAAAACCTTTCTATTACGATTCTAACATATATTCAATGCACTTCTTTACTCTAGGTCATCTAGACAAACTAGGCCTAATTATGCTTTGAATCAATACAAAAACTTACTGATTACCTTAAGTAACACTATCAAATCTTCATGGCATGTTAAAAATTTTATTCTAATTCTTTTAATTCCCTCACACAATTCTTAAAAACTCTCAAACCATTCACTTTACTATCCCATTATCTACTCACAAGCAATGTATCCAAAACAACCTTTTGGATCACTCTACAATTGTTTGCTTATCCTCAATCTTTAAAATTTATCATGACCTAAAAAAAATTGTGTTATACCCTTGCCACATATTCAAAATAATTTTATAATATTTTTAATGGGATCTTACCCTTATGTAAACTCATATATAATTCACTTCACATTCCAATAATCTAACTAGCACAATGAAGCCAAAATAGCCTTTTACACATACATGCTTTTTTCTCTAATCAATCTTGGTCAGACACTTCAATTTAAATTCTTGGATAAAAATAATAATATATATTTGGATAAGTTACATATAATATACAATAACTCATTATTTTGGCCATGATTCAAATGTCTCAAAATAACACACTAGGCTTAAGCAAGACCTAAGCAATTAGCCCTCCATTAGGCCACATGTTATACTTAGATACCAATATCCCTTTACCAAATATGGATACCTTTTAAAAAATTTAACACAAGGTCATCCACTCATTATATATTTTCAAAAATTCATACAATAATTCCAAGTCACTTGTTCACCTTATGAAACCTCTTTTAGCCCTCAAGCCTTCAATATGTCCCATGGAGTCCTAATTCACTTTCACAGAACACCTTTAGCTACTATGGTCTGGATGGATCTTAAAAATGACCCAAAACCACTTCAAACACTTTAATTTCATCCTCTATTATCATTATAAATTATTAATAAAGAATAAATCATTCGCTTATACTCGAAAATCTCCATAGGTCTTATAGACATATTAGGTTTAATTAGCCTAAAAACATTGTGTTCACAAAAGAGGTGCAAACTAACTATATATAAACTTTCCAGGTAGAATCCACATATGGATGAAAATGTAAATACCTCATGAATATCATAAAATTAATAATACATGTTCATTGATCCTCCAAAGGCTCATAAACACCATTGTAAGAAGCCTACTCAAACCTAAAATAATTATAGTCAACAAAAGTCAACTTTGACCTACAATAACTAAACTTTTTGGGACATTCAAAACTCCAAATCACTCTGAGGATGATATATATGGAGTCTAATTAATTTTTTATTTTTATACCAACTATTTTTTATCAATATTTTGACCTATACAATCATTTCTTTGAAATCTAGTTTATTTATAAAAATCATTGTCAACAACAGTAAACTTTCACGTGTAATAAATACAATTGTATGACCATTCAAACATGATAATCAATTTTTATGGGTATCCCTTGAAGTCCTATACCACTTTAATTTTTACACAACCATAAAATTAATCCATTATCAAAGTTTATAAAAAAAATAATACTATCTATATTTCCTTTGTAAATTCAAATATTTGAATTCTAATGGTCATTGGATATTGCCAATTTGGCCAAGTATGGAAACTAGTGAAATCTACCTTGTAGACCAAATTTTCACTACCATAACTTTTTCTAGACATCATGTCAATAAACGAAATTTTAAACACATGATCTAGGCATAAATATGAACCAACCTACGTAACCACTTTATTTTGACACCTTCACACATGTAAATTTTGATGTCATCAATCTTCTTACCTAGGAAGTTCTACCAATATGACTAGGATAACCTAGACCTTCACAAGACTATTCTAATGGATTCATTTCAATAAAAAAAATACCCCAAGCACTAATTACCCATAATTTGACCCCTTAAACATGGTAAATAACATTAAATACCTACACACATGATATACACTCTCAAATCCACTTGGAACCTATCACTTTGTCATTAATGCATTATGTACTAGGATCACCATGACATCAATGAAAATCAATGCATCTCAAGATCATGATCAATAATATCCCCCTTTGTCATTGATGTCAAGCACCTTTGATAATTATCTTTCCCAATGTGAAAAACTCCTTCATTATGATATTTCTCCCCCTTTGACATTAATGACAAAGGGTCTCTTCCTCAACATGCCAACTTGATCCTTGGACCTGTCAAACTAATCATAGAGCTAGAAAGCTTCCCATAATATCATTATAATCTCATATAAACTATTATTAAACCATGTTAAACAAAATAATCTCCTTGGAGTTTAAACATCTCACATATGCTCCCCTTCACTCTATGCATACCTTGCATATTATCAATTGAAGAGAACATACCTCTATTTGAATTGCTCCTTGATTCTTAGCATATAGAAAACATGCCCAAAATTAACATAAGACTAAAAAAACCTAATTTATATCCCCCTAATTACATATTATAAATTAAATAAAACAAAATATTTCAAACATATACAAGCAAACTCTCTTATAAGAACATACCTTGAATGGAGCCATTTTAATCCACACATAGGCTACCACAACTATCCAACATCCTTCATGAGACAAATGAATAAAATTCTGATATTTTTGGGTTTAAAATGACATTTTTAAATTTTATGCAAACCTTCTCATATGAATAAAATTATCACAACTGATATAACAATAAGAACATGCTCAAAACAATTAAACTTACCTGAATCCATGCTCATAAAAGTACTTCAAGCTACCAACCTGACACTAGGCCATATATGGATTAAATATGATTGAATTGATACATTAATTATATTTTAATATGAACTTAAGTTCCCAATATTTTCCCTTAAAAACCTCTCTCTTGTACAAGAAAAGATACTCCTCTCCTATGTCACTTCAAAGAGGTGCTTTGCAAACAAAAATACATAACTTGAAATTCTCAAATGTTTACACCAAAGAACTACCTATATCACACCATAAAATAATTAAAAATATTATATCATCATTTTATACTTGATCACAAAGTTTTTGGACCCAAATCATTATACAACCTAAGATAAACCATGTCAAGGGTTTCTTGTGTTAGAACCCTTATGCCAACCAAGGACACTCAAAGTAAGATATTCCACAAATAACTTCCAACCTTAAAATAATTTTTCATAGATATAAATATTTTATATACATATTTGACAAGGTTTAAATCAATTTAAATAATCCATACTCAAATATATGCATATCAAGACAGAAAACATACCTTGACCCATTGACTAGTCTCTCACTTATCAACATTACAACATCATTTCATGAGGCTTCAAATGACTAAATGCTACATATATGAATCCTAATAGAGACACCACACATAAAAATTCACTTATTACACCCAAAAATTAGGATATTACCAAGTCTCCATACTCTCACTAGTTTTCTTGTCTTTTCTAAGCCTCCTCATAGGCTTGATTGGCTCATCCATCTTCTCTTTGACTAGCTTATCAACATACCTTGATAAATAGTATTTATGTCTTGAATTAATATACACCTTATAAAATAAACCATCTTTACTGATATTCTCATCAACAAATTCATCCATGGTCTTAATCTGATCTCTCTTAATAGTCTTAGGTCTCCATATCCATATATGACCTCTTCTTTGCACACTAAGAGCTCCATACACCTTATTTCGCCTTAAAAAATATATAAACTTGTTATTATAATATTTTAAAATATGAGAAACTATATGACACTTGAAACAAACAATTTCATTCATACCTTTTGATTTATGATGGTTGTTATCTCCTTTTGATAGGTTACTTCTCCTTTTTCAATTTCTTGAAATGTGACCAAACTGATTGCAAGCATGACATTGACTATGAGATGAGTTGAAAAACCTCATGAAATTGGGATAAATTGATAGTAATCTAACCTTATTATTTATACTATCATCCTTATTTACTTGATCCAATTCCTCTTACTTAACCTTGTTCATTTTGACCACTAGCTTATCTTGCTCAACCTTCAAGGAGCCTAGCTCAATTTTCAATTGATCACACTCGGCCTTATTTGACCTAAAAAATAAATTTACAACCTCTAACTAATTCTTAAGATCATGAATATTCATTTTATACGTTTTGATATCTAAGGCTACATTAGAGTCAAATAACCATACCTTCTCCTTAAAAACCTCTAAAGAACTCATCCTTACATTAACATCTTCTAACTGTAATATGAGATACTTAATAGCCTTATCATCCATTTTATCCATTTTTACCATGTCAATTTTCAAGATAAAAATATTATCCTCATAATCCTTAGCCATAAACCATAATTCTTTATTTTCTTTCCTTATCTGCTTAGTCATTTTGTGCTTTAAGGACCACCATCCTAACTGTCAAGTTTTCCTAAAGGACCTGCACTGATATCAATTATTGGAAGAATAATCAATGGGGGGAATAAATTAGTGATGAAATCAAATGAAATTTAATTCTAATTATTTAAAATCTTAACCAATCAATATAATAATTCATGAAGCATATAAACCATTCATTTTAATGAATAAATAAAACAATGCAAGATCAAAGCACATAACACATGAATTATGTGGGAAACTCTCATGGGGCAGAAAACTCACTTGAAATAAGATTTATAATGCTATCATATAGATTTATTTATTCAATTTATATCAGCACCAACTGATCAAGGAGCACCCACCCTTTACTTTGGTCAAGCACCCACTAGACCTTTAACTAGTACCAAATAGAAAGGAGGCTACAACCTTGTAGGTGATCAAGGACCAACTCAATCACTTCCAAACTGATATCCACCTCTGATACAATGTCTTATACACCTAATGATGATTTTATATTTATATAACACCTTGAAACCTACCTCTCTACCTCATACAACTGATGGTATTTCATATAAACACAAATTTGTCTCTTACATAGGCATACAACAACTCTTTCTCTTATTGACCCCTCATACACATGCTCACGACCTTGAGACCATTCCTCCTTAACACTATAAAATTATTATATGTAAATATAATATTTAAAAATTATTAATATTAGTCATACACAACTCATACATTACTCTTCTAACATATATTGAATGCACTTCTTAATTCTAGGTCATCTAGACAAACTAAGCCTAATTATGCCTTGAATCAATACAAAAAGTTACTGATTACCATTAGCACCACTATTATATCTTCATGACATTTTCAAAATTTTATTTTTATTCTTTTCATTCACTCACCCACTTATTCAAAACTCTCAAACCATTCACTTCACTATGCCATTATCTAATTCACAAGCAATTTTTTCAAAATAACCTTTTAGATCACTCCACACCTCTTTGCTTATCCTCAATCTTCAAACTTGATCATGACCTAAAAAAAAATGTTATACCCTTGTCACATCTTCAACATTATTTTTTGATATTTTCATGGACTCTTACCCTTATAAAAACTCATATATAATTCTCTTCACACACCAATAGTCTAACTTGTACAATGAGGCCAAAATAGCCTTTTACACATACATGATTCATTCTCTAATAAATATTGGTTAGACACTTCACTTTACATTATTGGATAAAAATCATAATATATATGTGGACATGTTACATAGAATATAAAAAAACTCATTAGGTCATCCATGCTTCAAATGGCTCAAAACAAGACACTAGGCTTAAGTAAGACCTCAACAATTAACCCTCAATTATGCCACACATTACACATAGATACCAATAGCCCTTATCCAAATAATAAACCCTTTTACATAATTAAAAAAAGGTCCTCCGTGTATTATATATGTTTAACAAGTCATATAATACTTCCAATCCACTCTCTCACCTTATGAAACCTCTTCTAAACCTTAAGCCTTCAATAGTTTCCATAGAGACCTAGTTCGCCTTCACAAAACACCTTGAGCCACTATGGTCTAGATGGATCTTAACAATGACCCAAAACCACTTCAAAAACTTTAATTTCATCTTATATGAAACTTACCTATGCTTAATAAACAATAAATCATTCACTCATACTCTAAAACATCAGTTAGGTCCTAAGACCTATTAGGCTTAATTAGCCCAGAAATACTATCTTCATAAAAAAGGCTCAAACGAACTATATATAAAATTTCTAGGTACAATCCACATATGTATGGAAATATAAATACCTAAGGAACATCATAAAATTCATAATACACCTTTATTAATCCCCCAAAGACTCATAAACACCACTATAAAAAGCCTACTCAAACTTGCAATAATTATAGTCAACAAAATTCAAATTTGACCTAAAATAACTACACTTTTCTGAACATTCAAAACTCCAAATCACTTTTTGGATGATATATATGGAGTTTCATTAATTTTTTATTTTTAAACTAACAATTTTTTATCAATATTTTGACCTCTATAATCATTTATTTTCACTATGGTTGCTTTAGAAAAAACATAGTCAACTATTACGTGCAATAAATAAAATTATAAAACCATTTGAACATCCTAGTCAACTTTGCTTGATATCCCTTGAATTCCTCCATGAATTTTATTTTGACACCACCATAAAATTAATTTATTATCAAAATTTATTAAAAAAATACTACTAAATGGTTTTCCTTTGTAAATTCAAATATTTGAATTCCAACGGTCACTTAATATTGCAAATTTGGCTGTGTATGGAAACTAGTGAAATCTACCTAGCAGACCAACTTTACATTGCCAAAATTTTTGATATACATCATTTCAAGACCTAAAATTTTAAAAACATGATATAGGCACAAATATAAATAAACTCATGTGATGAATTTATTTTGACACCTTCACACGTGCAAATTCTGACATCATCAATCTGATTACTCAAGAAGTTTTACAAATATGACTAGGATAACCTATACCTTTACTAGAGTATTCCAATGGATTATTTTCACTTACACAAGTAACCCATGCACTTTTTACCGATCATTTGATCCCTCAAACATGGTCAATCACCATAAAGACCATTACACATGATATACACTCTCAATCAACTTGGAACCTATCGCTTTGTCATTAATTCATAATGAGTAAGATCACATTGACATCAATGCCAATCAATTCATCTCAAGACCATGCTCAACAAGTACAACATTGACATAGTTTATAACATGGAAAATCAGGATCTTATGATACTCTTTTAGTAATTTAGACCCATGTATGTATTTTCCCTATAATCAATATGAAAATATGAAGAAACAGGGAAGCTTTGATTTATCAAGTTCTTGATTGAATGCTTTGGTAAATTACCTTAAGTATTCTAAGGTTTATGACGTATGAGGAATGAATGAGGGTTAATCTTATATTTATATAAATATTTTTGGAGAAGTAACTCTCATTAAATAACTTAGGTTGACAATTAGAATACATTTTATTTTCAAATTAAATGAATCTAGGACACTCAACACTTCCATCAGAGTAGGACACCTACATCAACCCATGTGACTATCGTGGACACTAGTGTCCAAGGAACATGAAAGTATGTATAGACTCAGAAATTAAAAAGACATAAGATAAGCATGTTTTGAAAATTATAGATAATATAAATTATCTAAATCATCAAAAAAGACTATTCAGACCAAGAGATAGGCCAAGGGGCACAAGATAGAGAAACTGTGAGACTTATAAAATTAGGAAAGGTATATAGATAAGAGGAAACTCCAAATTCTATGTTTTTTAAATGTACAATATTTAGGCTTTATGTAATATATAAATATCATATATAGGTATAGAGGTTGAGAAATGACTTCTTTGGCCTCTAAAAATAAATGAGAATGTCAGTGGTGAAATATCTAATAGGAACTTCACTTATCAAAGGAAAAATATATCCTAAAATTTCCCCAATGGACACCCATAACCTTGACCAAAAAATATACCTAATATTAACATGTGTGAGATATCCCTCCCAAATTGGTGTTAGGTGCACAACATAGCCTAACATTGGGCACTTGACTATATAGAGTTTTATAGCACCTTCAACATTTTCCAAAGAGAAATGGAACAATATACTGTGGTCATTAACCAAATGGAAGCATCTAATGCTAACTAACCCCAAAGCACCTTGATGGTGTTAAAGACTATGGAATTACCTAGACAAGAATAAAATGGACCAAAGGAGAGTACTAGTGAAGTTCATGCATTTCAAAAATTACAAGGGAGAATTTATGCCCTTAGGAATAGGTCACTTCAAAAACCCATCATCACCTCTACTACACAAAATAATGGTTACAATGATCTTAACCATGGACCCTAGAATGACCTACCACCTCTAAGTCCCAATGACTTAAAGGTTCCCAAAGAGACCCTATGAGTTTAGATCAAGGTAGGATAAAATATAGTTGATGACATGAAGAAAATAAAATCCAATATCACACTTAATGAACTTACCTAGATCATTTAACAAAAAGACCTTATTTTGAAGTGACTTATAGATAATCCTACTAAATTGAGATAAAAATATGCCCACACTAATGTGATTATCCATAAGAATAAAGCTGAAGTTCCCCCTTTCCTTCTCACTACTAGACTATTTGGGAAGAATCTACATAATTATTTGGTTGACTCGAGAGCTTTTCCTAATTTTTTGCCTACTCACATTTATGATAAGTTAGGGCTAGTCCCTATCAAATCTGATAATAATGTGGTCCAATTGTATAAATCATAAGTTAAGGTAGTTGGTGAGTTACTAAATCTCCATATGTAGTTAGAGTCTGACCCTGTGATATAATAATTTATAAACATCTAGATAGTGGCAATTTTGGAGACTTACGGGATGCTTCTCAATAGAAATTAGTATAAAAGCTTAAATGGGTACATGGTTACTAACTTTTCTCATATGTGGAAGCCATGAAGAGGCATAAATAATCAAATTAGAGTATAAATGAATGAGAAGGTGAAATTAGAGTATGAATCATTTAAGCATGAAAGTGACAATAATCCCAATATGATAAGTTTGTGGTCCATATTATTTGATAGGGACTATTTTAAATAAGGTTATAGGGTAGGAATCCTTATCATCAAACTAAAAGGAAAGTGACATCTATCCACTTATAGACTTTGATTGCCTTATACTAACAATTTGGATAAATATGAGGCCTTATTCCTTGCATTGTAATTAACCCTGAAAATAAGGTCAAAGATCTCAAAGTGTTCAATGAATTTGATTTTATCATTAACAAAGTCAAGAGGATTTTAATTACAATGGAAAATTTCTCATATAAGTAAGTACAAACATAGGGCATGGGATCTAATAGACATGTTTAGTGCCTTTAGTGTTATTCCCATTCCCCGAGAGGAAAACCAAATGGTTGATTCACTAGAAATTTTTTCTAGAAATATGACAACTTTAGATGCCATAGAATTTAAAATGTTCTCTATAAATTTGATCCCTTTCCCCTCTATCCCAAATGAACATAAAAAATTTCCAAATCTTAATGGATGACCATTATATTATAGAATTCCTCAATAACACTGGTGTATTTTATGCTGACATCATTGATGATAAAGAGAGGGATGACCCATAAAATTTTAACTATGACCGAGTCAATGTTATAAACCTTAAACAAAATTGAGTCCCAAAGGGAATGATCTCTTTGGAGAAAATATTTGACCTTGATAAGTCTGAGTACCAAACTAAATATCAAAGTTACCAAGAAATAACATCAAATCTATCAACCTCGGTTTCCATGATCACCCTCAAACTGTTAACATTGGCCTCAATTATACACCAGATGACATTGAGTAATTTAAAATGTTTTTGCTTAGATATTTGGATCTAATCACCTAGGCCTACAGAGATCTCAAGATTTTAAACCCAAGTGTCATAACTCATACTGTTCACTTTGAATGAGATTGGAAGAATTTTAAATAAATGTAGAGATAAGTGAACCTAATTCTAGATACATTTATTCATAAATATATTCATAAGATCTTGTTAGTGGGAATCATTTTTCCAATCCATCATTCCACATGGGTATTAAATTTATTACCCATTATAAGAAAAATGAAGAGATGTCTTTATATGGACTTTCATAATCTAAACTGGGACTATGATAAAGACAATTACTAGTTGGAGTCCTTACATGAGGTAATTTAGATGGTGAATGGATCTTATATGATGTCCTTTTTAGATAGATTCTCATTATACCACTAGGTTCTTTTCAACCTAAAAGATAGATCTAGTACTATGTTTAAAAAGAAAGTGGGGCACATTTTCCTACAAATAGATGCAATTTGGATCGATCAATGTAGGAGCCACTTTTTAGAGGGTCATGGATTTCACATTCAATGTCTTAATAGGAAAGTGCATTATTATATATATCAATTATTTGACTATTTTGTCCAAATGTAGGTCAGATCGCATTCATTGCTTATATTAGATATTTGAGAGGTTTTGGAGGTATGGTATTTCTATAAACCCAAATAAAAATGCATTTGGTGTTACTGAAGTAAGATTCTTAGTCATATTATCATGAATGAATATATCTATATCAAACCTAAATGTGCCTACATAATTTATAAGATACCTCTCCCAAATAGTAAAAAATAATTAATATCTTTCTTTTGGAAAATAAATTTTTCATGCAAATTTATTCATAGATATGTTGAGATTGTTAAACTTATAAATACTATGATAAAATAGGAAGCTAATGTGGAATGAAATGTTGAATCCAAGAAGGCCTTCTAGGACATCAAATATGCCATCACGTAGGCCCGTGTTTTGATAATCTTGGACTACATGAATGACTTCTACCTATACTCTATTTCTTCTAAGAACATGATTTCTATAGTCCTCACTCAAAAGCAAAATAGGTAAGAAAATTTGATTTATTTCATAAGCATGAATATATATGATGTAGAGATAAATTATTATACCCTAGATAAAAATGCATATGCCTTAGTTAAGGTGGTGAATAAATTCAAGCACTACATTCTTTGGAATAAAGTACAAACCATTGTCCTAGACTTGATAATAAAGTTTATGATCAGGCATAATGAATTTTTAGATCTTAGAGGCTGGTGGATGACCAAAATACAAGAGTATGATTTGGAGATAAGACAAACTAAGCTCATTCCAAACTAGGGTCCCATTCATTGATCACATAAATTGATCCCTAGATTACACTACATCATGTGGACCAAGTAGAAGTGTATTATCATTATTGGTATGCTCAGGTCACCCACTATCTTCTGTATATAATTCCACCCCTTAAACTAAATCAAACATATAAATGGACCTTAAATTAAAATAATATCATTAAATTCTCAAGAAAGGGGTCCTTTATATAAATAATTACAAAGGCATCTATCTCTGATGCCTATATGAATAAAAATTCAAGGATGTTATGGATATTTTTCATGATAAATGGGAAGTGATCACCCTTATAGGAACACAAAAATTCACATGATCCTACAAGAAGGCTATTATTAGCCTATTATCTTCAAGGATGTGCATGCCCATGTTTTCTCATGTCACTAGTGGCAAAAAGTTTCAAAACAAGAAGTTCATGTTGAAATAACATTGGATCTCGTTATCGAGGGGAAATTATTTTCATCATGGGGGATGGATTTAAGAAGAGTTATCAATCCAAAATCCTCAAATAATTAAAAATTAATACTTTTGGCTATTAGTTATAATACAAGGTGGACAAAGACCACCACTATCAAGAATAGTATTAAAAAATAGGTGGTCAAATTCTTTGAGAACATAATCACACAATTATGCATACATGTGTCACTATTATATGATAATGGACCTACATTATAGCATATACATCTTATGAAATGGGATTATGAGATTGGATTCACTTTAAAATTATCATCCAACTACTACCTATAATGGAATGGTTTGGTATAATGTACAAATAATAAGTCAAATGATGTTATCAATAAATCTATAGATAATAAGATTTAGGAGTGGAATTAAATGTTAAAATATGCCCCTTGGGTTGACTACACCCACTATAAGTAGGTCCTTAAATGTTCATAATTTATAATAGTGTATTAGTTAGATACCATCTTCCCAATTACCCTCAAATTACCTACCTAAATTTTTTTTAAATAAAGAATGGAAGCAAATGAGAAGGTAGAATCAATTTTGTTAAACATTATCCAATTGGAATATGATAAAAAAGAGGCCCTGTAGAATTTTAATAAGCACCAGGGTGTAGTCAAAAGGTGATTTAACAAGATGGTGGAAGTGTAGTCCTTCTAGATATCTAATTTGGTGATGTTATGGGATATAAACCATAAAAATAAATGCCAACACTCCAAGATCAACCTGATGTGGATTGGCCCATATAATATTTCTAAGCTACTCAAATAAAACACATTCTACCTCAAAGACCTCAAAGGCAACAACCTCCCACTGCCTATGAATGGACAATTCCTAAATCAATAATTTTTTACTATCCCTTCAGATGCAATCTCTAAATAAATTCATCAAGGGTGATAATGTATATATTAGAGTAGGTATATATTATTTTTCTTCTTCTGTGTGTTTATTTTCCTCACTTTTTTTCTTTCATTATGTGTTCGATTTAGTTGTTTGTTATGGTTATTTATTATTTGTTCTTTTTTGTTGTCCTTCCCAAAGTTTTGATCTCAAGTCTCCCCTATTGATATTATTTCTTTGCCCCAAATTGTTGAGGTAAAATATCTAAGATAAATAAATTGATGAGTGATCCAAATAATGATAAAATAGTTAAAACTAGTCCCAAACATGAAAATATAAGGCAAACCTCTAGTATTAAACATAATGATAATCAAGGTAACCCTCAAGTAAATAATAATAATAATAATAATAATAATAATAATAATAATAATAATAATAATAATAATAATAATAATAATAATAATAATAATAATAATAATAATAATAATAATAATAATAATAATAAAAGCCACTGATTTAGCACTGAGCAAGTGAATTGATACAATCTATACTAAAGCCAAGACCATTGCAAACACTTCAAAATAACAAATCAAGGATTTTATAAGTAACTAAATAATTGAAAGCTCATTTGGATATTGGTATCCTACTGAGGCTAATATCAACATTGGATACACTTGTATCCAACCCTCATGGATCAAACATCAAATATTATATCAAAGGAAGTCTCAATTTCAAAATATATGTTATCCCTTAGAATGGGTGAATTTGACAATCTCCATTGCAGGCTTTCTAGACTATCTGGAAATGGAGTAAGGATAGAAGTAATATCAAAAGCATATTTTTTAGGGATATATATTTTTATATGGAATTAGAGAAATGATATAGTCCTCCCCCTCATCCAAAATTATATGAAATGTATCCCCCTTTAGAAATCTTTCAATATTCTAGATGTACCTAAGCTCACTAAATAAATTCATCGAATAAAATAAATACTTCACTAATGCACAAAATGGCCTTGGAAGGATTAAAAAACTATTATGTTACTCACTAAAATAGACTTGAGTGATTTTGATACTCTAGGTGCATTAGACATAGTTCAACTTACTTATATCTATGTTCAATATTGGATGATTTCAGTCTAGGTTTTAAACGATGGATTAGTGTTTTCCACACAAAGTTGACATTTTTTATGGATAACATGACCCCTTATTTCAAAAGTTGGGGACCCCTATTAAAATTAATAATAAAGGCTTCTTATAGTTTCAATACCTAATGTGTTGGCCCCAAACCATCAATAGTCCTAAACTCTTGTTTCACCTTGATCTACTGAGCATTTAACTAAAGTTGGTAATAAAGAGTTGGTCCCTACTAAATATCCCTATAGTCCTTTTATTTTTAAACATCATAAATTATTTAATGTATTATAGTGTAAAAACATAATGGTTTTTCATACTTATAATTTTTTTATTATACTAAATGTGTTTTCTAGAGAATTAAACTTGTGTTTCAATTTCCTAGAGTTGCAGTCTCCTAGAGTCATACTTAGCCTTTATTGAATATTTGTTGGAAAGTGGGTCATATTTTTATTATTTATATTGATTTATTTTAACTTAGTCATTTTTTTGAAATCCCACATAAAATCCTAACTAATGAGGAAGTGTCATGCAACTCGGCTATCAAAATTGTCAATCTCCCAGACCTGTCAATAGTGTCAAATCCCAAGAGAGCCTGAACTAATGAGGAAGTGTCATGTAGCTCAGCTATAAAAGTTTATAGTTTCTTAAACATGTTATATATTCTAGATCCTGAGAGATCTCGACCAAATGAGAAAGAAGCATGTGGAGCGGTTATCATAGTTTTCAGTCTCTTAGACCTATAGAGATGTAAAAACTTGGGAGAGCCTAACCAAATGAGTAAACACCACATGGATCTTATTATAGTTATCAATATCTTAAAAATTTTCAATATGTTAGATTCCATGTGACACTTTCTTACAAATTAGTATAAAATCCTTAATATCCTCAAGATAGTTACAAAGAAGTATAGTCATATTTAGAGACCAATCAGAGGATTCCACACATCACTTCTATGCTCCAAGTGGCCCATTCTAGCTCTAAAGTACATAAATTGTGATGCATAGATATGTTGGCTAATAAGGACACATATCCTAATAAACTGAGAGATAATTATGCTCTAGCTCATTATCACATTGACTGAGTGGGCCCCCAAACATCTTTTGGGAGAAGTTGAGAATATTCAATTTGTTTTGAATATTTAAAGTTATAAAAAAATTGAGAGGCCATCATGGCCATTGATGGGAATATCATGATACTTGGAGGATATTTCCATCCTTTATATATTGTAAAATACAATCCCTTATAATGGTTGGCATTTCATGTGTAATTAAACTCTATTAATATTCAATGCAAATTTCATGATTTTTGTTAGACTAAGTTTTGTTTTATAATGAATGTAATCAATCATTTTCAACTTTAAAATAATTTTGGTGGTAAATAATTAATCATGTTATTTGTTATTAACAATAAATGTAGTAGTTAAGATGTGATTTGTTGTTTTAGCTCATTTGTGAATTCTTATAATTTTATTTGTAACACTTGTAATCTATGTAGTTAAAGTTATATATTATATTCAAAGACCTTGTGTGTAACTTACTACAGGGCCTTAATTGTGTTTAATTTTAGTGGAGAATTCATGAATTAATAATTTCCTTATGTTTTCCTTAGAATATTTCCCCATGTCATGATGAGTTTGAGTACAATAGGAGTATTTCCACGAACAACTATCGTAAAACACATAATTATAAAATGTATATTAGTATCATTGAAGAGATATTAATTTTTGTTCCTTGTATGTGACAAAATTATAATTTTTTGCATTTTTATTTCCTAATATTGTATTGAATATAATGTTTAAATCATAGAGTTACATATGGTTTAAATTTTAAAGAATAGATAGTTCTTCTCGATGTTCATGATATACGTTGTTAAGTTCATTTGGTATTATTTTTTCATTAATTTAATTATTATGTTCATTATCAATTTGTTAAATAGTTTCAGCATTAGGTATATCATCATTAAAAATATTTTCCTCTATGTCTATGTGTTCATTATTAAAATTTTCATCATTAAATTAATAATGATTTTTCATTTCACTTATTTTAGTAATATTAAATTGAATACAAACAAACAAGCACGCACGCACACACACACACACACACACACACACACACACACACACACACACACACACACACACACACACACACATGCATGTGCACACATGAACACATGGGCAATAGGGGAAAATAAATTTGAGTATGATGAATTTTAACACAACTTAACCTAACAATTGTACTTATATAAGAAAGAGAGTTATCCTTTGTATATGGCATATAATATGATCATGAAAACACGGGGAAGGAAATATCTAGGATAGATAGATGTATTCCTTGTAAGATGAACTAAAAAATTAGATATATGTTGGATGAAAAAATTCAAGGAGATAAAAGGATAATTTTAGTCAACAGTATGGGGATAAATTCCCTATCCTAGTATCAGGTGGTGCTACCTTTATTGAAAACTAAAAAGGAAATATAAAGTAAAGAAAGGAAATATAAAGGAAATGAATGGAATCATGGGAAGAAGGGGAGAAAATAAAGGAAAGGAGAATGGAATAAAGGGATTAATTAAGATATTTAAATACAAAATATGTTATGATAACCCTAAAAAAGATGAAGGATAACCCTAGATAGTTAAACATAGAGAATCACTAGGATAGTCCAATATTAAAGATTGTAACATGGGAAGCCTTTATCATATAAATGGGATGGGAAAGACATTATGTACATAAAAATATGATACATACACTGAGGAGATTGGATGATATTATAAATAAGGATACATAACAACCTTATATTTACCGATAAAAATAGGCATACAATCCTATTCCTAATCTCACCAAGGCTTCACTAGGTAAATATTTCACTAATGTATATTCAATTGAAATTGTAGCATTAAAAAAAATATTTGAATTCATTAACTATTAAACAATATAATTTTATCAAAATGACATAACAATAGTCAAATTGGACAGACATACTCATGCATATCATCATACAAAAAAATTCATGATAGAAAGTCTTGTAAATCATTTCTGTATTGATCTTTTGAGGGACTGTACATACAATATCCTTCTCTCCATCTCACTAAATTTTTTCATATTGTAAAACATAGATCATAGCTAAAATCTACAAGCAAAACCAAAGCTACTAGCTATAATTTATTTTTCTTTAGAATTTGGTAACCCATACCAATGAGCCGCAAACATCTATTTATAGGTTACAATGGTGGTTATGCTACATAACCAAATTTTCTACATTTTTTAGGGTTTGGAAAAACATGTTAGTAAAATTTCATAACTTGAAACATTCAAAAACATGTTGGAAAATTTGAATAACTTGAAAAAGTGCAATGATAAATTTTCATGACTTTCAAAAATGTGTTGGTGTTTTTGCAAGACTTGAAAACCTATAAAAGTGACTTAGAAAATTTACATGATTTACAAATATGTAAAGGTGTTATTAAAAACATGCACAATTTTGGATTTTGAGAATGAATAAAAAATACCAATGCATATTTATCTACAATCTGATGGATAAATATTCTTCTTCTTCTTTTTTGAAGATGATATGGATCTTTTATTTCTCTAGAAATAGATTATTATTTTTGCACTTCTTCAATTTTATTATGTAGAGTATTTTCTTAGGTGCACTCTCAATTTTATGTAAAACTATTTAAAATAATAATACAACACTATATCCTTATACAAAATTGAATGAATTGAATGACCATTTAAAGTTTACATTTTTCATGCAAACAAGATACTTCTTGAGTAGATTCTTGAATACAAAGCCAAGTTGATAGATCTGTCATTTCCATACCAGTAAAATTGGGATAGTGTATCATATTAGTATGATCATCTCCATATATATATTATAAAAATACATATCCACATGGTATCCATTTAACTATAACAATAGTTTCAATAAAAAATTAAATTCTCTTGAAAATGTGTGTACTTTTCATGTAGGTTCATTAACTATCCTTGCTTATTCTTTGTGAATGCAAGAATTAGTGTAGTCAATTTGGGATGGTATTTCAAAATCTTTTCCATGATCATATATACTTTAGTTTCCATATCCATTTTCATAGGAAGCACCTTACTATTCTTCATGATATTTGATTTTGAATGTACTTTAGCGGGATAATAAATATGTAGCATGATGTTACATATGATATAAAAGAATAGAATGGGTATTGTGTAGTTTTATATTTTCCACTTCATGGAGTTCATGATAAGGAAAGCATCCTTGAGGATATTTTAGATGTCAAACAATATGCTTCTTGGATTGAAAAAATTTACTTAGCCTTTGTGATTATTGGTGTAGAACTTCTTCATGGGTAAATTTCATCACTTCAAAAATTAATTAGAAAAAATGAACTTCATCTTTTTGGTTTCATTATATCACGATTGGAGTGTTCAATTTCATGGAAAAACTTATGTCATAGTAGGAACATAATATTTAAGTAAAGGAACATTTTATATATCACTATTATAATAGAGTTTAGTAATCTCAGTCTCCTTTATCTCCCTTCTGAATGAAAATGAATCTTTGCCATGTTTATGTTTACACCTAGGAGTATATCTAACCATATCATAATGTTTGAATAGTATTTTATATGAACATCAATCCAAAAATACTCAAGTATTACCATGTTATTTTGTCATTCAAAACCCTACATATCATATGCATTATTATTAAAATTTGGCTTTAAAACACCAATGACACTTTGTCCATCACTTCTTATAGGATTGTAAAGCCTTTAGAATAGCTTTATTAATCGATTATTATCATCAACATTGAACCCTTGGATTCTCACATGTTACTCTCATATATGTATTATGCAGTCTCAAAAATTTTGATGCTTATAAATTAAACAATATTGAGAGTCTTAGTTTCTAAAATATTGCCTAAGATTGCTATAATAAAAATAACTAGTGTCAGGTCCTAGTAGATATTCAATAGCATGGAAGAATTTGAGAATGTTTTAGACATATTATGGGTTCAATAAATGTGTTTCAATAATAGTGGGACATGAGATCATTATAATCATGGGAATTAAGTATCAATATGAGTGTAAAAAGAGGGATCAATAGTTGATGGGAGTATAGGTATATGTCTCAAGATCTGTAATTGGTGTAGGTAGGAGGATTATGATCCAAGGGAAATATCTATAGCATTTTCAAGGTCTAGGATGGGGAAAGTACGAGATGTGGGATTCAAGATACTACATATCATAGAGTTAGAGTCTAGAGTGATTCAAAAATCATAAATAAATGACTTTTGGTGTTTTACAATATATATAGCTAATTCAAAGGGTTCTACAAGTATAAAAGATACAAATGAAAATATCATGCATTCTTTCAAGGATATTGATGCATCATATTAATCCCTCTTGAAGATGCTTCACAAGTGTGTTATTTTCATATAGATTTTAACCTTGTGCTTCTAAAATGGTATTGGAAACTTCTTACTCCATGTGTTGACATATTTATATGCCCTTATGATGCAAGAAATGGTGAATCCATCTAAGCAGGATCTGAAAACTTGAGTGATGTATAACATGGTTTAGAGTTACATTGACAAATATTATAATATATTATGTAATATTTATTTCAATAATAACCATCTAATCAATACAAGAACCACTTAATGTCATTGGAGGTTCATCCATACTCATTATTGATTCACAAAGCATAAGCTCTACTGGTGCATATTCATCACAGGTTACGATTTGATTAATCACCATTCCATAAGTTAATTTTATTTACTAACAAAATTATCTATGATATTTTCTTTGAATCCTACCTGATTAACTATAATTGCATTTGAGATTTATTAATAAACATAATCAAATTTAACATCTATCTTAACAAATCAATGGGATAAAACTTTCTATTGGTAGGTATAGTTTGCATTCCTCCAAACACTCCCAAGAATTTCAATCAAATAAAATATCAAAATAAAAACACCCATAACAAGACCAAAATTATTTGAGCATGCCATGGCTAGACTGATCATAGAACCTCCCCATCTTTTATGTATGAAAATAATAATGACAACTCCAAACAAGCCAATGAAATCCACACTTAAGTAGAAGACCATATTTATTTACACACTTGTTTTTAATCTCTTTGTGACCATGAAATATTCTACATCTTCATAACTCTGAATGGTTGAAACTATTTCCCATTCAAGGATAAATGTGCTATAGTAGGACCAAATCCTAAAGATAACAATCCCTATTTTATCTTGGCCAAGAATAGTCATCATACAACATCAAACATTGCAACTATAATTGTTATACCATTATCTATAACATCATTTCCAAGTGTGTGAATTAGCTCCAAGTTATGATATATGAATAGTAACACTCATGAACAACATTGTTATAATGGATGACATACTTGCGTGATTCCTCATGAACTTCCTTTCTATCCAAATGCAAAATATGAAGAGTACAAAATAAATATCAAAGTCTCGACCTTATTTGACCCTAAAAATATCACTTAGATATTATATGAAAGAGTGGTATTCATTCCATATACTACAGATTATATCCTTGATTTAGTCTCTCCTTCTTAGCATGATTTGCATGATGCTAGGAATCTAGCAATGACATAATAAGAAGCAAAAAAATTGAAAAATTTTCATACCTTATGCTAAAATCAATTTTCTCACCTTCTTTTGTTGAAAGAGACACTATTGAGATATCTTCAACACTCTTAATTTTATGGCTCAAAACACCCAAATTATCATTAACCATGATTCTCCTTAAATGCCTATCAATTCACAATACAACTCTAAATATTACTCAATGGTTCACCATTTTATAATCTCTAAAAATTAGTATATCTCAATATATGACTCATGCATTCTCCATTGGGATATGGAGTTGGGTCTATTTCACAAAAAAGATATTATCCTTTTCATTAAAAAACCTCTAACTACCTAAGAGAGTGCAATTGGGGTGTGGTCGTGAAATGTAGAATTTCATGACAATAATATGAAACCCTAAAAATGTGGTATGAAACCCTAAGAGAAACCTAGGCTTTACCTTTTTTGAGAGAAATGATGGGTTCATTAATATGTTTTAACTTATTTTGTATTTTGTTATCCAAACAAGTAAAAACTTGGGTAATTCAAATTTCCAAAGATATAACATAAATTACGTAAGTCTAAATGTAAAAATAATATTGATATTGAGATTAATATTTATATAAATGAAAATAAAATAAGTCACTTATATTTTCCAATGTTCTTTTTTATTTTTTGTCTATGCATAGACATAAAAAATGACTTGAAATTGATATATGGTCACTTATCCCATGATAATAACCATGATAATACAAACAAAAGTTATAATTAGCGATAAATTGCATGCAAAAGTCTAATATGTATGATATTTTTTGAAACTATCTTATATATTTTTACATTTTTTTTAAATTAGAAATTTTCCTACCTATCAAGATGCGTTCCATAAAATTTTAGATGTTCAGTGTTGTGTTTTGATTCATATTTGTCCTATTTCACATTGAAACCTTAAATCCAATTTTTTTCTTGGATTGTTATTTTTAATGTAATTATAAACATGGTTTTCAAATCCCAAACCTCACCTTGTTAAGTAGTTGAGCATTTCCTGCATTCCAATAATCTCACCTATATGTAGGTGTGTCGAATAGTGATTTAATATAATCCACACAATTTTTTTTTGATCTATAATATTTAGAATTATCATATTTAACATTGACATAGGTTCTTATAATTGTATTATAAAATTTTCATTTAATGGGCTTTCTTATTTGGATGCTTCAAAATAATACCTCAAGTATGTGTAGATGTATTCCTTTATGTTCAAGTAATTTTTTAATTGAGCTCTAAATTATTTATAGGTAGGAATATCCGTAGGCTATATGTGTGTGTGTGTGTGTGTGTGTGTGTGTGTAATAATATTTAGTTAATTTACATCTATCACCATATCTAAAATGTGTGATTCAACCAATTTTTATAGTAATAAGGGAATATTATGACCAATAATTATAAATCATGGGAAATCACCTAGAATTTTCTTGAAAGATACCAACTCTTGAATGAATAAGCTAAAAGTGAATTCAAGTTCAATTAATCATGTTGTTAGTATTAATAAATCAAGTTTCATGATAATAAGAAATATTTATAACCAATAATGACTAAATGTGCCCAACTAGGGGTGATTAACCCGAATTTGACCCATTAAACTAATTAGGTTAACTATTTCCAACTTGACCAACTCTTGTAGTAATAAGTGACTATATAAATAATATAAATGAGTAATTAAAAATTATTAAGGTCTAATTATTACCAATAACAAGTGATCAAATTCAATTATATGGATGTATCCCTAAATTTACCATTTTCATGACATTTTATTCAATCTTAAGCAACAGTCTTAAAATTTTATTGCACATAATATTTTTATCTTAAGGTACTAAATAGGATGTCATCATATAGATTAACCTTATGGAAAATTATTTTAGTTATGAAAATTAAATATCTATTATGAATTTATTAAAAAACATATTGTGAATTTAGTATATAACACACCATGAATTTATTAAAAATAGCACACTATGAATTGATGTTTTCATCATTCTTCACATATATATTGATGTACATTACATCTTATTGTATTTATTAAAGTGGTAATTTTAATTATAAACCTATATGGGAACTAAAGTACATATTGATGGGAGAAAATTATGAAAAGTGGAAGGAAAGCAAATCATTCAAACACAAAAGTGCCCTACATGTTGGGAAAGGTGACCATGTAGTAAATAACTAACCATTAATACTGATTAATTAACTCATATATATTAATAAACACTTAGATGATATTATAATTATATTTCATGAAAAAATTGTTTACAACATCCATTTCCTCTTCAACCCTAGTGATGCCCCCTTTTACCGCATCAAGATCATATTTCTTCACCACGATTTGTATATCTATCTAAATTTGGCAAATTACCTTAGATACCAAAGGATATGAAGTTCCATACTATGTGCCATATTTGTAAGGATTTTTTTAATTGTATTTCTATTTCCCATGGCTACATATGTTAGGACTAGCCATGCGAAAACTATAGAGTGAAGGGTTTCACAACCAATAAAAGTGTGATGTAATATTATACCATTAAAATCATCTAAAAAATATAAATTAGATGATTTATAACTTGCACAAGGGTGATAAAAAAATATATACTTTTTTTTTCACAAATAAACTTCCTTCAACACTATGGTAATGAAAGAAAGAAATTCTTCCCATATAGTAATTTATGGTTTTCTTAATCCTTAAGCTCTCATAATAACTGTAACATTAGATCTATAAAACATCACATAACTTACCCAAATATACACTCAAATACAAATTATGATTAAAAATATTATATGTTCACAAAAATGGAATATCATATCTTAGAATTAAGAGTACAATAAGTATATCCACAATAATTATTGACAAAAAAGAAAGATACTCGAT
>JARHVA010003433.1:1987500-1990367 GCA_037957365.1 Torreya grandis
CAAGGGGGTCTTAAGGTGGTCTAATGGAATTTTAAAATTCAGAATCATGGTGTCTACATTTTTCCTCTTTTATTATTTAGCTTTTAATTAATAAGATGTAAAACAAAAAAGAATTTGCTAGTTGAAGGTCTGATTGCCCTAAGTATGGGAAGAGGTGTTTCCCCTCAAACCAAGATTTGATGAGGTAAAATTAAATTGGGTATAGGTTTGATAATGTGATGATGAAGGTAGATGTCATGAAGGTGGGTGATAGGTTGGGAATTGAAGAATAAAGAAGCATGCAAAGTGTGATAAAGGTATGATATCCGAGATCACACATTGACTAGGTTGTCATAGTTGGTAAAACTAAAGGTCGATTCTATAAAGATAAGTTTCAAGTGGATTGCATGACCACATTTAAGTGTGGAAGCTGGGAACACTCACAAGTCTCTTAAATGGTGTCTATGTTTTGGTGGGTATCCTAGATGAAAACACAAACTGTTCAAGTATTATAAGTATCTGGGGTAGTAGGTGATCTAGAGAAGACACATGTGGTTAGGTAAGCATGAGGTTGTACAAGTTCAAAAAGGTGGCTAACATGGTAATGTTGTCATTGTAGTCAAAGGAATAGGCAAGAGTTATCATAAAATGCATGCATAGTGGAAAAAATAGACTAATGATGAGGTGATAAGGTGGGTAACATATTTGGTTCTATTTAAAAAAGGTCTACTCAGGTGAAATAAAAAATATGTGAGTATCCTAACCATCAATGGAAAGTGTGCTCAAGGGTAACCATCTATGGTCACCTTGACTATCGATGATTAGGATGCAAACCCTAAAATCCCATGGGTCAAAAGTGAAAATAGGTTAACTTTTAACTCATTGTAACTTTTGGACTTTTAGAGCTCTAGTTTCTTGTCATTTTGTGGTGAAAGTGAGTGCTAACACTTACTACCTACTAGTAGGTGAAAGTTTGCTAATTAGGATTGAGGGGACCTAGGGGACAAATAAGGATGAAAAGAGTACATGGGCATGAACAAGGGTGGGTAGGTCTACGGTTGAATCCATGGTAGTGGTCATGGAATGAGGTAGGGAATACCCTTAATTTGATAGGTTAACTTGAGGCTTTGTAATTTCACTGGGGTTTGAGGGTAGTATTGAATGTTCATGCCCTAATTAGGGTTTTTAGGGAATTCAAGAAAATTTGTGGGTAAATGGGGAAATTGATTAAGTTGATAGGTGAATTAGAGTGGGTAGGTACCTTAGGGTGGAAAGGTAAGAAGTTTTGTTTGTTATTTTTTTATTTTAGGGTAGGGTATGTTTTAGGTGTTCTACTTATGGAACACCCACAGTGACTATCGATGATCAAGCTTGACCGTCGATGATAAACATCTTGAAAAAAATGGTGCCTAATCATCAGTGGTTACCATGACCATCAGTGATTAATTAGTGAAAAAAGGGTTTTTAGAAAGTGTTTAAAGTGATAAGGCAAATATAAATGTTTTTTACTAGGTATAGGTTGGCCTCGTAGGGTAGAGAGTAAATTTGGCAAGTATTAGATAGATGGGTAGAGAAATAGGCCACTTACTTAAAGGGTAAGGTAGGGTAAGATAGGCATTGGTAGGCGATAATGGTGTAGGTGACTAAACTATGTTTTGAATGAATTATTTTAGTTTAGGGAGAAGATATAAATGCATGACTGAATGATGTTCATCTCTAAATAAATCTATCAGGGGATAACCCCAGCTGACTCAGCCCACATGGAAGAGGTTGGGTTGGGGGAGATGTGGCACTATCAATATGTGCCTCGAGATGCTTTTATGTTCATAGTGCTCATCAATAGATGGGATCCTACTATAAACACCTTCCTACTACTGATTGGTGAGATGATGATCTTATCAGAGGATTTACATAAGATCTGCAGCTTCTATTCTAGGGTGATCCAAGCTACCACATAGAGTGAGAAGAGTGGGAGGATCATATTGAGTTATTGTATGGAGATGATAATAACTGGGTTAGATGTCATGTTAGGGGATTCAACTATAACACACTATACCATAGGGATCTAGGCAAGAGGAGACTCATGAAAATGCTTATGATGGCCATCTCCTACTTTTCTCTTCCCAAATTGAGTAACGAAAGGTTCCCATACTTGCTATTGAGGGTGATGGTGGAGCTATAACTAGGGTGGACTATATTCAATTGGATACTTGTTCTCCTAGTATAGATATATAAGGAGTTGTGGGGGTTTAGGGCCCATAGAAGGTATAGTATTAGTGTCATTCTGGTTCTACATTGATGGGCCTATGAACACGTCTAGGTACTGAGGCTAGTGGGATTACCATAGACAGGATACACATAAATTGAGTTCCCAATCAGGTTCATGCTATAGATGGGTGAATTTTTCATGTTAGGTATAAGGGAGAAGCCCATGGTATGGATTGGTTTAGAGGTGCACTAGGTGCACTAGTAATCAGTGATGTTATCTAGAGGCCATATGTTTAGGTTTGAGTATGGACTTGATATAAGAGGTAGACACTCTCCCTACAAAGTTATAAATGGATATTCAGTAGGCAGGATGGGGAGGTGGAGTTTATCCATTTTGACAGGGTGCACCAATATTTCAACTTCATACAAGGTATTTCAGTTTTGTTTCCCAAGTACATGCATGAGGACTCAAATATCTTATTTCTAGAGCCACATTCCATGCTAACATTAATAAATCACAAGGATCTATGAATTAGACCACATATAGATGATGCAAACTTTGTAGATGGTTATATGGTATGGTAGTAGGCATTATACATGGTAGCAGATTTTGGTGCTACTGATGGTGGTAGGGGACCTATAAATGTGGACCTAGTTGTGAAAGGGGACTAGAGGGCATA